>JALIZF010001198.1:0-181587 GCA_029948255.1 Telmatactis stephensoni
TCCCACTGAAATGGGAAGCTATGTCTTGAGTTTAACCTTGCCTAAATTACATTTAGCCCTATTAATTTTTCTTTCATATTTTATCCATAGATACAGCTACATGATTGACAATATTATACTTTTAATTACTGGAACACTACATCAAGACCAATCCAAGAGCTGATACCCAAATGTCATCCACTAGGAAGCTTTGAAGAGATGGCATCTATTAATATTGCATCAACTCCCGCAGACCTGTATAATGCCGTTATGATAGACACACCTTTAGGTAAGTTGTCACTGACATTTAAGGAAGTAATATACTTGTAACAGATATTAAGTCCAGTGTATATTTCTTTGTTTCTCAGCTCCTTTCTTTGTTGAGTGCATATCAGAACAAGATCTTGATGAGATGAACATTGAAATCATTAGGAATACACTATATAAGGTACATTATGGCCATAATTTCAGTAGGGCATTTGACTATATTCAACTCAGCTTTGACAATGGTTACAATGTTGACAACCATATTTAAGAGTGAGATAACTAAAATTAAATGTTCTGATGAGAGCACAGCCATTGGACATTGGTGATGATGATGCCCGTCTGTGGCTGTACATGCAGTGAGTGACCTTTCAACTTTGTTCTTCACAGGCTTATTTGGAAAGCTTTTATAAGTTTTGTGAAAACCTTGGTGGGACAACAGCTGATGTGATGTGCCCTATTCTAAAGGTGAGTGCATTTATTCCAGACTACCAGCAACACAAATCATATTATTCCTGTGTCAAATGTTTGTTTTCACTGGTATGTGCAGGACTACTCCATTTCTCTTACATTTGCTTGATTGCTGTATGGAGTTGTACAACATTTTTCTGTTTACATTTGTTGTTCTTTATCCAAGTTTGAAGCAGACAGAAGGGCTTTTATCATCACAATCAACTCATTTGGTACAGAGCTTAGCAAAGATGAAAGACAAAAGCTGTTTCCACAGTGTGGTAATCTTTATCCTGATGGGCTTGTCAGACTGTCTAAAGCAGATGAGTATGATCAAGTGCGAGCTGTAGCTGATTACTACTCTGTAAGTCTTGTTTTAAAATCTACTAAACTCCTAGTTTCATGTTAACTAATAGTTGCTGACAAGTGTTTCTATGAACTGATGAATTGAACTGAACTGTTCATTTATTACCACATTCTTTTACAAATTACTCATTAGATCTTAGAAAGTTATCATTTGTCATCATCTGCAGTTATAATTATGGAATTTATGATTCATTACATTTAGTAATAAACAACTGCAGTTTTGTCGATATTACTGACACTCAAATGGGCTTTTTTCAATAAAAGTCTATGATAGAACATTCTATCCACATGTTGAATACTGAAAACATGAAGAAGAAATAGTAAATGAAATATCAATATTTAGTACTAAAACCTAATGACATGGCTTCTTTGTGAAATTGATCTGCCATTGTGTTTTCTTTCAATCTACCTCAGGATTACCGTCAGCTGTTTGATGGTGCTGGAACTGGCCCCGGTGAAAAGACATTAGAGGACAAGTTTTTTGAACATGAGGTAATAATTATACTTTGATATTGTTTAGTTTAACCTAGATTTGACATTTATGGTGAATGACATTCAATTATTTGGTACGTGTTCCATATGACTATATAAAAGGGCTACATGTCTGGAAAATATTTAATATGGCCCTGTTGAAGGAGAACTTTCTTATAATTAGAAATAATTAAAAAACAATATTTGTTTTGTTTTGTGGGGGCAGCTTTTGTAATGCAAAATAGAAATGGTGTTGATGACAAAGTAACTCATACATTAAATACAAAGACATCAACAAATTAATAAAGCCAAATCTCAAAAGAAGGTTACAAACACTTTCAGTTGATTTTGAAAAGTTTTCTTTCAAAGGACCAGTATTTAAATGCTAGTTGCCCCCCAAAGTGCAAGGCATTATTAACATGAGAAAGTAGTGAATGTAGTTTCTTCAGAGATGAAAAAAAGTAACATGATTTGGGAATACCAAGAAAAAATAGCTTTCATATAAACAGAATCTAAAAAATAACCATTTTTTGCTCATTTTCAGGTCAAACTAAACAAGCTAGCATTCATGCAACAGTTTCACTTTGGAGTCTTTTATGCTTATGTGAAACTGAAAGAACAGGAAAGCAGAAATATTGTCTGGATTGCAGAGTGCATTGCCCAGAAAAACAAATCCAAAATTGATAATTATATTCCAATATTCTGATTCAATATTGTTTTAACAAGACACAGTAATAATTAATACTTCATAAGTGGATCAATTGAGCTCAATCATAATTATTGAGATAATTATAAAGTAATTAACAACTTTTCTTCCCACTAGAGCGATCGCACTTAACCCGTGAAAAAGTACAAATTAAATCCAAATAGTACTAAATAGTACTATATAGCACCACTAAATAGCACCAAATCCTTTGTCTTCTATTGTTTTATAGAGCTATTTAGCATTATTTAGCTAGTACAATTTCACGGGTTAAGTGCGATCACTCTATCATCAGAAGAAATTGTTAGATTTTGTTCACTGATATTGATCTGTACTCCTAGATTAATGCTACTTGAATTCAAGTTGATGGTTTCTTGGGGAAACAATAACTTGTACAAAAGAATAACCATTTGCTTATTAAGATATTGAAAATTTCCTTTTCAAATACTTCATCAAGAAAAGGGAAATTTTGCCAATATTTCTGATCAATAAGGAAATTATCAATATAATGAAGTTAAGGAATAAACTATGTATATTGACATCAATGGATGACCACATCAACGACATGCATTCATTGTTTCTATGACTAAATTTTGGCTCTAGTGTCCTGTACCAGTATATTTTGTTAGAATTGTTTTAAGTATTGTTAGTTTTAGCAACATGCAATCATCTTAATAGTAGCAAACAGATTTGTAAATGGGGAAATGTCATGGGATTTATATCTTTGCTATGCCATGACAGTGTGAGATACATACCATGCACCGACACATTCATTATTTTAAGAATGTATGACTATGCAACATGCTTATACTTACAGTGACATAAAAGAGGGCTGTCAACCCCCGAGGCTTTCATATCTGGAGAGTGAGACAAAACGTGTGCCAGGCTTCACCGCACTATCTCCGATGTTGATTTTCATACGCAGTGGGAGGGGGGCGATATTTTGAGAAAGAAGATGATATTTCAGTTAAAATGGCAGTGATTTTAAGATTTGTGTGATTATCCTGGAGATTTGAGGCTCTAATCTTGAGACTGGGAGATATAGTCCAAAATCTGGAGACTCCCGGGTTATCTGGGAGAGTTGACAGCCCTGCATAAAATCTGGCTTAACCTACAAAGATGGTATTAATATTAGTGCTCACATTATAAGGTACATGTACTATAGAAAAAAATTATGGTATCTGGGTATATATGTACATTGTACAATAAGTAATACAGAAAAAATCAAATAAAAGTCTGTCAAAGTTTATTTGTTAATTTGTATAGATATTTGTTTTGGTTCACTGTCAAGACTATAGAACAGTCCATGATAAATAAATAAATAATAAATGACTTTATTTAAGTGTCCAAGTCTTCTAGTGCTTGTGCACTAATTGGGAGACACTGTACTCTCTCACACACTACCTCTACATTGAGTATTTTGCAAAGAATCACTCAACTCACATGTTGATACATCAACATTTCTAGTCATTATTGTGCAACAAGAAGTAACATGACCTATAACTCTAACAAACGCCCCATGTCTAATAAACGCCCCCCCCTGAACCACACATGAACTACTAAGTAGTCGATACAATCAATCAAGGAAGCGCTGAAAAAAATCGATGTTGATCAAGTCATAGTTCCCGGTGATTGCACAAAATATGTTCAGGCACCAGATGTAAGCTGGAACAAGCCTTTCAAGGCATTGGTATCCAAACAGAATGATGAAGAATTTACTGAATCAGGAAATATGCGACCACCATCAAGGAATGAGACCATTGTAGAATGGGTGTTGCTTGGTTACAGCTCAACCCCACTGAAGTAATAACGAAATCATTTAAGTCTTGTGCATTGAATCTCAGGCCATTGATGGCTCTCAAGATTCAGAGATTCATTAATTGCTTCAACGGAGCAGAAAGGCTAACCATGCATGCCAACTAGGAGAAAGGCACAACTTTCTGTCCTTAATGAGCCATCTGCCTGACCCATTTCAAGGTATAACGGATGTTGACATTACCTCCACCTATTTTGATGCTTTATTGTAAGATATACCGTTATGGATTTTCAAACGGCTTAGACTTATCAGCAGACGGACTACTGATAGTTTGCTTCCTCGTTTGCAAACTGAGCTCTGTCGATATTAACATTATGCAACCGCATTTAGATAATTTCATTGGTATGTTAACTACAGTTTTGTTTTGAGAATAAACGCTCCTGTCATTTAAACGCATATTATCTTTTAAATGCCCCCCTTAGGGAAGGTTCATTTAATATGATGAGGGGGGGGGGACATGAAGATTTGGAAATCTAACCCGGAAAATATTCAGAGCCCCCCATTTTGACCTTGTCAATTATATGAATAAAAACTTAAGGCCCCCCCCCTTTTGACCATCCTAAAAATTCAGAAGCCCCCCTTAAGGTGACTGGCTACTATTGGAAAAAATAATGAAAAATCTTTTAAATAACAATTTTCTGGAGCGAAATTTAATGCTGATCCCAAAAACGAAAAGAAAAAGGGGTGTCCCGCGCTCGTTTTCGAGATAATCAGCATTGAATGGATGCCTATCTCCGAATTTTTGAGGCGAAAATCGCTCAACCGGAAGTGAATAGAAAAGAAATATAAAATTCACGAAATAACAGCTCTACAACTACTTCAATTGCACAAATATTAGATTATGTCATATTCCTCGTATTGGTATGGATAATTTTGATGTGACAGCGAAAAATACCTTCCTTTTAAATATTTTGTTCGTCAGGTCTCAACAAAAATTATCGTAAGTTCGAACAAATTTCCCTACAAAAATCCATTTTTTCATAAGCTAGAATAATGATCTTTTTTTCAAAATTTGATATGACATAGATTTTAGGAGCTTTTTCATATAAGCACATAAAAAATTATATGGTCCCGTGCAAAATTAGCTTGTTTCATGCCCATGAAGTTGCTAAAAAGACCAAAAAATGCCTTCCGGAAGTGCCGCCATCTTGAAAATGACCTGACTGCGCGAGCTCTATTCAAATTTTGTTGACGAAAACAAGCGCGCGCTCACTGTTTTTTCCTAAATTAAAAAGAAAACATTTTTGCTTATTTTTCTAATCTTTTGCTTGCTAAAATCATTGAGAACTATTTTGAAACGAAATTTTGTCAGCAAACTTTAGTTTCCCAGCGTCTTCCCTTAGACTAGCCACAGGTATCCCAACCATTAGTATCCAGTCTTCTATCATATTTTCTAGGAACGCCTTGTGACGTGCATGACCGGGCAAACGCCGAATGAAAAAGTCATCACGGAAAAATGAGTTATTCAAAACGTCTTGATAGAAAAGACAATTTAATTTTGGCTTTTTCCAAAATTTGAATTTGTCTTTTTGAAAACTTAATTCTACTTTCCTTTGCAACGAACGAGGTATTTGTAGTTTTGAATATCGAATTTTCAATTTGAAGTTTAATTTGATTTTGATGACACACCTCGGCCCCGTACATGGAGGGTCTAGCTTGCATGCTATAAAGAAATCCATGCACTCATTAGAGCTAGCTTGTTATACAAGATATTGTTTAGGGGATTGAGTCATATCATCCTCAAAACTTGGCACCTCAGGCAAGCAAAGCACCTCAAGCAAGTCAAGCTACCTCAAGCAAGTCCAAGCAAGTGGAGCACCTCAAGTAAGTGAAGCACGTCAAGCAAACGAAGCACCTCAAGAAGGCTAAGCATCTCAAGCAAGTCAAGCACCTCAAGCAAGCGAAGCACCTCAAGCAAGCGAAGCACCTCAAGCAAGTGAAGCACGTCAAGGAAGTCAAGCACCTCAAGCAAGTCAAGCACCTCAAGCAAGTCAAGCACCTCAAGCAAGCAAAGCACCTTAAGCAAGCAAAGCACCTCAAGCAAGCAAAGCACCTCAAGCAAGCAAAGCACCTCAAGCACCTCAAGCACGTAAAGCAGGCAAAGCAAGTGAAGCACCATAAGCAAGCGAAGTAGCTCAAGCAAGCGAAGCACCTCAAGCAAGTCAAGCCATATGGTGCTCGATATATTCGTTTGTATGCATTGTTATCTATTGTTGAGGGGTAGAATTATGTATTCTAATGTATTCTATCCTTTTGTATTCTGACTATTGTATTGTCGTTCTATAGAATTCAACATATCTATTGTTTGAACAAAAGAAATTCCGATGGAAAATATATCGTGCATGGTATATTAGTCAAGCACCTCAATCACCTAAAGTAGACTGATGATTGAAGCATTCAAAGCAGGCCAAGTATGTTATGTTTAGCTGTCGCACCAATATTGGTGATCGTTATTGCACCACAACAGGAAGAAAAATAGTATATATGTAGAATGGTGACTAAGATAGTTTATACTTGATTGAGAAGGGGATTGTTAACTGTCAACTAGCTTCGTACATCTCCCGGGACTTCGTGGTGTTCAAAATGGTCTCCAAAACGCTCTTACTAGTTCTGCCACTATACAGCTACATCCTTCACTGTTATGGAGCTTTAGAATACATCAAGAAGCGATTTGAGCAGTTTGCACACATAAAAAGCAAAGCTAGTTCTGCTGTGCAAGAACAAGCTGTACGAGACCTCATAGCCAGACTTCTACCTGCTTACAAGGACAAATTCCACATCAAAGTTGACGAAAATCTCAATGGAAAGTCAGGGCTGGATAAATTTGAATATGTTAGCGTTGAATCTATGCTTTCCATTCGTTGTACCAGTGGTGTGGCTTGTGCCATGGGATTAAATCATTTCTTGAAGTACTATTGCCAGGCACATGTTTCATGGAGTGGTGACCAGCTGAAGATTCCAAATCCTTTTCCAACCGTGAAAGAAGTGGTTTCTTTAGGTGTTAATAACAGGTGTTTATATCATATGTATGAACTTTGTGCAGTTTTAACACGGGAAACCCGGTTTTGTGTATGAAATTTTTTTGACAGAAGGCAATTTGCAATCTTTCATACTTTAAGGTATCAGGGTACCCCAAATTTTCTCAAAAGGGTCGATTTTTACTTTTTTGCATTTTCTGATAGAATACACAATAAGCTATAATTTAGTGAAAAAATTATTTCACTAGCGATTTTTAATAGCGAGTTATAAGCGAAAACTTTTTTCCGGCTTAATCCCTGCTAACTATCTGTTGACATCACTTGTCAATTGTCATCAAGTCGGTGAAGAATATATTTGCCTATAACTATCGAAACCTTTGTAAAAAGATTATTCAACAAGAGCCAAAGTTAAATGGGATCAAATTGCCTTGACTTTCCGCCATTTGTGCAGGAAACATAACAAGATCTTGGTTGCCCTTTTCTTCAGCTGTCATCGGGCAAGATTATGAAGTGTTATAATCCCCTTGTATCAACAAACCCGCTTCTTGGCTCCAAAAACATTTTCGCGTTTTTCTCGGAAGTGAATTTACGTTCAATTAGCCGTGCATTTTGAGTTCCCGGTCAAAGGGAATTTGATGGATTCATCTGCAATTTGGCAGAGGTCGTCTTCAATAGTTGTTCTTCAAAAGTGTGTCTCCGATTTTCGATTTTTTGCTCCATTCCAAAGTTATCATCTGTTTTGTACCCGATACAGTCATTTTAGCCATGTTGTAACTTTAGGAACGTATAACAGAACAACGGGGCAACTAATTAAAAATCTGAGACACACTTTTGACAAGTGATATCTCATGATCTCAGAAAGATAGTAAACATTGTTTTCGGATCAATATTGATTGACCGCGAAGACACCTCGGTGAAAATTTGAATAATTCGCTCTAACCTAAAAGGAAAAAATTATTTTACGATAAAAATAATGGAATTAGTTTCTACATTTATTCAGCGTTCTAAAAATATATACTTTAATGGGGTTTAGACTAAAAGTTTTGGTGCAATATAGAGTTAATTGTAATATTAATATATGTTTTGATAGATTCAGATATTATCAGAATGTCTGTACATCAAGTTATTCTTTTGTATGGTGGAACTGGACAAGATGGCAACGTGAGATTGACTGGATGGCCTTGAATGGCATAAACCTTCCATTAGCTTTTACTGGACAAGAAGCAATATGGCAGAAGGTGTACCTTAATATGGGACTTACACAGAAAGAGCTGGACTCTCACTTTGGTGGACCAGCCTTTTTAGCATGGTAGATAACATTATAATTTCAATTAAATTTTAATTTAATCTAATTGAATTTTTGTTTAATCATAAATTATTACTTGATGGTTAGGGGTGAAGAGGGGAGGGTTGACAGGAATACCCTCTTTTTCTTGAACAATCCTTTAGAGTGTGCACATTACACAATTACATCACATTACAGTATTTATACTAGTTAAACTTTGTTAAAACCATTCAACCTTGATCGATATTATTGTTCTTTACCTCATGGCTACTCATTATTCTTCCACTGCAATATACTGTTATGCTAAATTGTGCATTATTTAATTGGTAACCATAATATTTTTACATCCTAAATAGTAACTTTTTCACATAAATTGCATATTGGAATTGCAATTAAACAAGAGACTAAATTGGCATTCATTTATACTTCACAAATTAACTTAATGTTTAGACATCCGGTTTGCGTATTCGGCCCTGTATGACGTCAAGGCTTCAAACCGGTTTGAAGCGCACGCGCGCTGGTTTTCAAAAAGGACTGTTTCGATATGATAAATAATAAAAATACTGTTAAAAACAAAGCAAAAAAGCAATTGTATAATAAATCCTTTATTAGATATTTTCTTGTGTATTACGGGCTGACATTTTACTCATCGCTCACATTTTGCCTCGCCTAAAGGCTCGGCAACATACAAATACGCGACTCGTAAAATATCAGCCCGTAATACACAAGAAAATATCTAATAAGTGGTATTTATTATACAATTGTGACGTAAATTTACCAAATAAGGTATCATTTGAGGGCCAATATGGGACGGTAATACCCTCTAGAAAACCGGTTTGTGTATTCGGCCCTGCATGACGTCAAGGCTTCAAACCGGTTTCTTTTTCCCGCGCGCGCGCTAGTTTGCAAAAAGGACTGTTTAGAAATCCGGTTTGCGTATTCGGCCTAATGTACTTACAGCATTTTCATGTTGCATAATTGGTTTCTTCTTTCAGGGCAAGAATGGGAAACATACATGGTTGGGGTGGACCCCTTCCCTCAACATGGTACAAAATGCAGTTAGCTCTACAACACAAGATTCTTACAGCAATGAGAAACTTTGGCATGTCTCCAGTCTTGCCTGGCTTTGCAGGTCATGTACCCAAGGGTTTGACCAGAATCTACCCCAAGGCTAATGTCTCTAAACTTGGTGACTGGAAGCACTTTAATGCTACCTATTGCTGTACCTATCTTTTGGATCCTAATGATCCAGTTTTCAAGGTATCTGTTTCATATTGCATGTCTAGTAATTTTATTTTAAACAAGATTTGGATTGAACTTGGATATTCATTTTCATCAGCAAATTGGTGGAGCATTTATTAAAGCTCAAATTTCTGAATTTGGTACCGATCACATCTACAATGCTGACACTGTCATTGAAATAGAGCCAAGATCAAGTGACCCTACATACCTGTCATCAGCAAGCAAAGCTGTGTTTGAGGGGATGCTTGCAGTGGACCCTGAAGCAATTTGGCTTATGCAGGGATGGCTGTTCTTGGATGGTAACTTTTGGAAGCCTTCTCAAGTCAAGGCATTGTTGCAAGGTAATTATATCATTGTGCATGGTTTTATTGGTAGCTGCCCATTTAATATCAAATGCTTAGGCTGAATGGGAAAATATTTGGCTCTTGGTCACTTCTACAGACCTCAATGCTCTCAGTACATACAGCATGACCTCAAGACAAATAGTTTCCCATCTGGCCCTCCTACTCAGCTAATACATACATAGTGAATTATTTTTTTCTGATAAATCAATAATGTGACACTAGCGTGAAAATGGGTCTATAGGAGTTTAGTATTGCCTACCTCTATATATCCTGCATACGGTATATGTATATATGGGGAGGGAGGGGATTATATGTCAAGTGGTCACTTAGAGAGGTTAAAAGCAAAAGAAAATGACAAACTATAAGCCCTAGAAGTGGTCATGGTGCTAATGAGAGATGGTTGCTTATGAGTGTCAATTATAGTAATTTGCATGGGAAACTTTTGGTATTTTTGAAAACTGGTCACATAAAGGAGGTGATTGCATATGGGAGGTGATCACAAATGAAGGTTCAATTGCATACAAATTGGAAGTATCTGTTAGGTTTTGAGAGATTTGTATCTCTTTTTACAGGTGTTCCACAAGGCAAAATGATTGTCCTTGATCTCATGGCAGAAACCACCCCAATGTGGAAACATACTGATTCATTCTATGGACAGCCATTTATCTGGTGTATGCTGCATAACTTTGGAGGACATCTTGGACTTTATGGAACCATTGACAGTATAGCTACAAGTATGTACCAAATTGGTCGAACACTAGCAAGGGTTGATATATAAATTTCTTTAAACCCATTGCAACAGTTAGATAATAATTGCAACAGTTCTTGCAACAGGTTAATGAATTTCTTATAATAAGTGTGGTTTCCTATGACGTCATCTTCAATGCTCATTAGAATTTTCATCGGCTGTCAATGAAAAGTTTTCAATTGAATATTCTTTGGTTGAGAGCACATGGTAGTCAGCACTTTGACCATCATTTGAGGCAGATAATGAGATTCGACAGCTGTTTGAAACCCAGCAATTGATCATTGTTGTACCCATAGATTTATAGATTTTGTATTCTGAACTGGAAGTGGATGCTAAGAAAGAGAATTTGGAACATAATACAGTAGGATCTTGCCATCTCAAACTGTGAGGGAGGCCAAAAACAGTTTCAGATAAATGTAGCAAGGATTGGACTTGTCTTATATAGTAACTGAAAGAAAATTATATGATTGAAGGAAAATGGATATGCATCCAAGGTAGCAGGTTTTTGAGAAACCCGAATTCAAAATAGCTTTGTTCTTCTGTATAAAAGATCTAAATAGTAGAGAAGTTTGCAAATAATTAGATCACACATTTCTTGAAAAGATATTAGTACATAAATATTAGAGAGTTCATTGAGTGGAATTAGCCTTGGAAAAATTCTGATTTGGATTTGAACCAGTGATATCAACAGTACTGGTCAGGTGTTCTCCTAGCTGAGCTATTATTAAGCTTCTGTGAGCTGGCCTTATTTGTGTATTATCAGCCGGTCACTTGGGATGAATGCTGTAATTTTATATTCTAAGTCACTAGGAAAGATGTTACAGAGATGTTAGAGTTCATTGAGTAGAAGTGGACTCCAGCTACTTTTAATTACCTCTTATCACTTGCCATTTTAAATGGATTGATTCGTATTTGTTTTTACAAACAGCTGGCTATATTTTTAAGCCACCCTCCTAATTCAAAGATTACTGAAATCCCTGATCTCACTGATGTATATTTGAATTTTTCAGACCCATATCTAGCACTTCACGACCCAAATAGCACTATGATTGGCACAGGTTTGACTCCCGAAGGAATATTCCAGAATGACATGATGTATGACTTCATGAATGAAATGGGAACATGGATTAACCAAACTTTAACCCCTCAACATACACGAAACTGGGTGTCGTCCTACTCAAATAGAAGATATGGTGGTATTACTGATGACTCAATTAAAGCATGGCATTTGTTGTTGAGAAGTGTTTATAATTGCACTGATGGGAAAAATAATTTGAGATGGACAGTTATCACCACAATGCCATCATTCAAAATTGTACCTCATGTGTGGTTTAATCCTGATGATGTCTATCAGGCCTGGGATGCAATGCTGGCTGCTGCCGAATAAGTTTGGAGGAGAAGAAACCTTCAGGCAAGTCACTTACAATAAAGGGAACATTATTTTATATCAGCTTAGAGTTGGGTGGGTGCTCAGTACACCCAGTTTTAGTGCATAGGTGAATCCAGGATTATTCTTCAGCGACATTATAGAAATTGGAAACCATCCAGAAGAAACGGACCCAAAGTCATGTCTGGAGGAGTGTGTGCCCCCTCCCCTAACCCCCAATTCCCCCCCCCCCCCCCCCCCCCCCACGCACGCACACACCCCACCTCTAACTCCACCCCAGGTATTAACCTCGTTAGACGTGACATATAATAAATGATTTATTACATCAGACAAGAAATGCCCCACTACAAATTTCAACTAAATTTGGCTACTAAGAATTTCAAAACCCACTTGCATTATTGCTGCAGTGATATATTGCACTTTGCCATTTCTTTGTTGCAAGCATTATTGCATCAACACTTCCACATCATTTAGCCAATAATCAAAATTATGCTAATTTTCCTAATTCCTTTTGTTAGGTATGACTTAGTGGATATAACCAGGGAAGTCCTTCACTTGTTGTCTATTGGCATCTACCATGATATTATTAATGCCTACCACAACAAACAACTCAAGTCTCTCAATGTCAGCAGTGCTAAACTACTAGACCTACTGACTGACCTTGACAACCTCCTTCAGACCAATCAACACTTTTTACTTGGTTATTGGCTTGAGTCAGCCAAGGCACTGGGCACAACACCAGAGGAAGTCGAAGTATACGAGTATAATGCACGCAACCAAATAACTCTCTGGGGACCAAGAGGAGAGATAAATGATTATGCCAACAAAATGTGGAATGGGCTTGTTGAAGCCTATTACAAGCCAAGATGGGAACTTTTTACCAAACGACTGATTGAAGCAGTTTCCCAGGGCAAAGAAATTGATTACAATGCTTTTAAAGCAGAGCTACTTGTCCAGGAAACTGCCTGGACAAAGGGTAGTGAGAAATATAGTCCTGTTCCTAAGGGAGACAGCATAAAAGAGGCCAAATTTGTGCATTCAAAATACCGACTAAGTGCATACTTTTCAAAATTCCACCACCCTAAGAAGTTTTGTCTTGAACTGTAATAATGGTGACATTAGTATTTGTATAATTTTTTGAAAAAGGCATCCATTCATTTATGGTGAATGACATTCAATTATTTGGTACATGAAGGGTTCCCTGTGAAAATGACCTAAGTGACTTTTTGATGGATGTCCTTAGATTTATATCTCCAGCATAGGAATGTTAATCATACCATTTTATACCATTAAAAAAATATCATCAAAAAAGTCACTTAGGCCATTTTTACATGGAACCCTTCTTATTTACTATGGCCCTGTTGAAGGAGAACTTTCTTATTATTAGAAATAATTAAAAAACAATATTTTTTGTTTTGTGGGGGCAGCTTTTGTAATGCAAAATAAAAATGGTGTTGATTACAAAGTAACTCATACATTTTACAAAGACATCAACAAATTAATAAAGCCAAATCTCAAAAGAAGGCTACAAACACTTTCAGTTGATTTTGAAAAGTTTTCTTTCAAAGAACCACTATTTAAATGCTAGCTGCCCCCCAAAGCACAAGCCTTTATTAACATGAGAAAGTAGTGAATGTAGTTTCTTCAGAGACGAAAAAACAAACAAACAAACAAACAAACAAGATTTGGGAATACCAAGCTTTCATATAAACAGAACCTAAAAAATAACCATTTTTTGCTCATTTTCAGGTCAAACTAAACAAGCTAGCATTCATGCAACAGTTTCACTTTGGAGTCTTTTATGCTTATGTGAAACTGAAAGAACAGGAAAGCAGATATTTTGAGAAAGAAGATGATATTTCAGTTCAAATGGCAGTGATTTTAAGATTTGTGCAATTATCCTGGAGATTTGAGGCTCTAATCTTGAGACTGGGAGATACGGCCCAAAATCTGGAGACTCCCGGGTTATCTGGGAGAGTTGACAGCCCTGCATAAAATCTGGCTTAACCTACAAAGATGGTATTAATATTAGTGCTCACATTATAAGGTATATGTACTATAGAAAAAAATTATGGTATCTGGGTATATATATGTACATTGTACAATAAGTATAAATACAGAAAAAATCAAATAAAAGTCTGTCAAAGTTTATTTGTTAATTTGTATAGATATTTGTTTTGGTTCACTGTCAGCCAAGACTATAGAACAGTCCATGCTAAATAAATAAACAATTAATAACTGTTTATTTAAGTGTCCAAGTCTTAGTGCTTGCGCACTAATTGGGGGGACACTGTACTCTCACAAACTACCACTCAACTCACATGTTGATACATCAACATTTCTAGTCATTATTGCACAACAAGAAGTAACATGACCTATAACTCAGCAAAACTTTACAAAATGGGCATTCATCTAACTACTCAAGAAAACAATGCTTGAGATTTGGATTCTTTCCAGGGGAAGCCATACGTTCTCTCATCTCTGCAGGGGAAGCCCCAAAATTTAAAATGGCTACTTCACCCACCAACCCACAATGTTGCTAACCATCGTTAAGGCTTATCATGCTTTTATGAACTAACGTGAAAATCACGTAAACTGTCTAATTTTCAGGATCCTGGAATCCCCTCTGTGAATATTTCTTTTTCCCATTTTTGTTTTGGGCTTCCTGTGTATTAATGCGTGCTTGTCACATGAGAACCTTTTACCCACACAAGCGCTTCAGAAGGTTCCTCCTTGCTGGAATCACGTTATGTTCAGCTGTTGCACCAACATCTGTGATCATTATTGCACCACAACAGGAAGAAGACATAGTATATATGTAGAATGGTGATTAAGGTAGTTTCTACGGGATTGAGAACTGTCAACTAGCTTCGTACAGTAAGCTTACTTCTCCCGGGACTTCGTGGTGTTCAAAATGGTCTCCAAAACGCTCTTACTAGTTCTGCCACTATACAGCTACATCCTTCACTGTTATGGAGCTTTAGAATACATCGAGAAGCGATTTGAGCAGTTTGCACACATAAAAAGCAAAGCTAGTCCTGCTGTGCAAGAACAAGCTGTACGAGACCTCATAGCCAGACTTCTACCTGCTTACAAGGACAAATTCCACATCAAAGTTGACGAAAATCTCAATGGAAAGTCAGGGCTGGATAAATTTGAATATGTTAGCGTTGAATCTATGCTTTCCATTCGTTGTACCAGTGGTGTGGCTTGTGCCATGGGATTAAATCATTTCTTGAAGTACTATTGCCAGGCACATGTTTCATGGAGTGGTGACCAGCTGAAGATTCCAAATCCTTTTCCAACCGTGAAAGAAGTGGTTTCTTTAGGTGTTAACAACAGGTGATTTTATTATACGTAATTATCAAATTCTTTGATTAAAAGGGGAAAAAGAATGAACTTTGTACAGTTTTAACACAGGAAACCCGGTTTTGTGTATGAGATTTTTTTTGACAGGAGGAGGGGGACCTAGGGGTTTGTGGGATTGCGGGATTGACCATTTCTTTGTGCGGTATTGCGGTATTTTAGAAAAAAAATTGCGGGATTCTCAAACCCTGCGGTATGCGGTATTTTCTTTTTTGAGCTGCGGTATTACGGGAAAAACGTTTTGAAATTGCGGTAATGCGGTATTTTTGAGCCATGCTAGATGCGGGATTTTGCTTCTGGCGCTCGATAGAAAATTTCATGTTTCGGGGATTGACCATTTTTTCGTGCGGGATTGCGCTATTTTCGAATTTTTCTTGCAGGATTGCGGTATTCGTAACCCCCTAGGCCCCCCTCCAGAAGGCAACCTTTCGTACTTTAATTATGTTAATATACGTTTTTGATAGATTCAGATATTATCAGAATGTCTGTACATCAAGTTATTCTTTTGTATGGTGGAACTGGACAAGATGGCAACATGAGATTGACTGGATGGCCTTGAATGGCATAAACCTTCCATTAGCTTTTACTGGACAAGAAGCAATATGGCAGAAGGTGTACCTTCACATGGGACTTACACAGAAAGAGCTGGACTCTCACTTTGGTGGACCAGCCTTTTTAGCATGGTACCTGACATTTGATTTTTAATTTGAATGTAACTTAATCTGATTTAATTTTTATTTGTCATAGGTTATTACTGCATGGTTAGGGGGAGGGGAGGGTTGACAGGAATACCCTCTTTTTCCTGAACAACCCTTTAGAGTGTGTGCATTACACTGTGAAATAAAAACAAAGTATTGATAAATTTTTAACATTGTTAAAACCATTCAACCTTGATATTATTGTTCTTACATCATGGCTTAGTACTCATTATTCTTCTACTGCAATATACTGTAGTTGTGCTAAATGTATGTAATTGGTAACCAGTAACTATTTCACATAAATAATCACATATTGGAATTACAAACAAGAGAATTGGCATTCATTTATACTTCACAAATTAACATTGTACTTCCAGTGCTTTCATGTTGGAATAATTTATGGTTTCTTCTTTCAGGGCAAGAATGGGAAATATGCATGGTTGGGGTGGACCCCTTCCCTCAACATGGTACAAAATGCAATTAGCTCTACAACACAAGATTCTTACAGCGATGAGAAACTTCGGCATGTCTCCAGTCTTGCCTGGCTTTGCAGGTCATGTACCCAAGGGTTTGACCAGGATCTATCCCAAGGCTAATGTCTCAAAACTTGGTGACTGGGGGCACTTTAATGCTACCTATTGCTGTACCTATCTTTTGGATCCTAATGATCCACTTTTTCAAGGTATCTGTTTCATATTGCATGTCTAGTAATTTTATTTTAAACAAGATTTGGATTTAACTTAGATATTCATTTTCACTAGCAAATTGGTGGAGCATTTATTAAAGCTCAAATTTCTGAATTTGGTACGAATCACATCTACAATGCTGACACTTTCAATGAAATGGAGCCAAGATCAAGTGACCCTACATACCTGTCATCAGCTAAGCAAAGCTGTGTTTGAGGGGATGCTTGCGGGGGACCCTGAAGCAATTTGGCTTATGCAGGGATGGCTGTTCTTGGATGGTAACTTTTGGAAGCCTCCTCAAGTCAAGGCATTGTTGCAAGGTAGTTCTATCATTGTGCATAGTTTTATTGGTAGCTGCCAACATTAAATGCTTGCGTACTCTTATTAGTAGAACAGACCCATATAACAATAGCATGACATTAAACTTACAAAAATATAAAATTTTGAAACGAAGCATTTTTGCAAAGAAATGTATGTGGACAGACATCAAGGGGGTCATGGTGCTAACGAGAGATGGTTGCTTATGAGAAGTGTCAATTATAGTAATTTATATGGGAAACTTTTGTTATTTTTAAAAACTGGTCACATAAAGGAGATGATTGCTTACTTGGAGGTGGTCACAAATGAAGGTTCAATTGCATACAAATTGGAAGTATCTGTCAGGTTTTGAGAGATTTGTAATCTCTTTTTACAGGTGTTCCCACAAGGCAAAATGATTGTCCTTGATCTGATGGCAGAAACAACCCCAATGTGGAAACGTACTGACTCCTTCTATGGACAGCCATTTATCTGGTGTATGCTGCATAACTTTGGAGGAAATCTTGGACTTTATGGAACCATTGACAGTATAGCTACAAGTATGTACCAAATTGGTCGAACACTAGCAAGGGTTGATATATGAACTTCTTTAAACCCATTGCAACAGTTCGATAATTGCAACAGTTCTTGCAACAGGTTTAATGAAGTTCTTATATGTGTGGTTTCCTATGACGTCATTTTCAATCTCATTGGAATTTTCATCGACTGTCAATGAAAAGTTTTCAATTGAATATTCTCTGGTTGAGAGCACATGGTAGTCAGTGTTTGACCATCATTTTAGGTAGATAATGAGATTCAACAGCTGTTTGAAACCCAGCAATTATTGATCATTGTTGTACCCCATAGATTTATAGATTTTGTATTCTGAACTGGAAATGGATGCTAAGAAAGAGAATTGGGAAGATAATACAGTAGAATCTTGCCATCTCAAACTGTGAGGGCGGCTAAAAATAGTTTCAGATACATACAATCATGTAGCAAGGATAGGACTTGCCTTATAGTAACTGAAAGAAAATATGATTAAAGTGTGACTGGGTGTACTAGGTCCTTCTTGGATGGATAGGAGGAACCAGGAAGACATTCGTAACATATATTCTGTCCAAGAGTTTGTTGAGTCAACAGTTGTCTCAGAAAGTTCTATACTCTTGCCCCCACTATGTTATGAACATTTTCCTGGTTCCTCCTCCTATCCATACAAGAGGGACCTAGTACACCCTGTCACAAAAGGAAAATGGATATGCATCCAAGGTACAGCAGGTTTTTGAGAAACCCGAATTCGATATAGCTTTGTTCTTCTGTATGAAAGATCTGAATAGTAGAGAATTAGTTTCCAAATAATTAGATCACATATCTCTTGAGAAGATATTACATAAATATTAGAGAGTTCATTGAGTGGAATTAGCCTTGGAAAATTCTGATCCCCAGACAGGATTTGAACCAGTACTGGTCAGGTGAGCTCCCAGCTGAGCTACTTGGCCTTGGGCTTCTGTGAGTTGGTCTTATTTGTGTATTATCAGGTCACTTGGGATGAATGCTGTTATTTTACATTCTAATCACTAGGAAATATGTTACAGAGATATTAGTCAAGAGTTCATTGAGCAGAAGTGTACCTCCAGCTACTTTCTTGGTATTTTACCTCTTATCACTGGCCATTTTAAATGGTTCCTATTTGCTATTTGTTTTTACAAACAGCTGGCTATTTTTTTTGTGCCACCCTCCTAATTCAAAGATTACTGAAATCCCTGATCTCACTGATGTATATTTGAATTTTTCAGACCCATATCTAGCACTTCACGACCCAAATAGCACTATGATTGGCACAGGTTTGACTCCCTGAAGGAATCTTCCAGAATGACATGATTTATGACTTCATGAATGAAATAGGAACATGGATTAACCAAACTTTAACCCCTCAACATACACGAAACTGGGTGTCGTCCTACTCAAACAGAAGATATGGTGGTATTACTGATGACTCAATTAAGGCATGGCATTTGTTGTTGAGAAGTGTTTATAATTGCACTGATGGGAAAAATAATTTGAGATGGACAGTTATCACCACAATGCCATCATTCAAAATTGTACCTCATGTGTGGTTTAATCCTGATGATGTCTATCAGGCCTGGGATGCAATGCTGGCTGCTGCCTGATAAGTTTGGAGGAGAAGAAACCTTCAGGTGAGCCACTTACAATATAGGGAACCTTATTTTATATGAGCTTAGGCAACAGAGTTGGGCGTGCCCTAGCATCCCCACTTTGAAATGGTGGGGTGCTCAGAACACCCAGTTTTAGTGCAGTGGTGGATCCAGGATTATCCTTCAGCAACATTATAGAAATTGGACACCATCCAGAAGAAAAGGGCCCAACATCGCCTCTGGATGGGTGTGCACCCCTATTCCCCCAGCCCTTCCTTGTAAAACCCACCAGCATTATTGCATTGATAAACACTTTGCCATTCCTTTGTCGCAAGCATTATTGCATCAACACTTCCACATCATTTAGCCAATAATCAAAATTATGCTAATTTTCCTAATTCCTTTTGTTAGGTATGACTTAGTGGATATAACCAGGGAAGTCCTTCACTTGTTGTCTATTGGCATCTACCATGATATTATTAATGCCTACCACAACAAACAACTCAAGTCTCTCAACGTCAGCAGTGCTAAACTACTAGACCTCTTGACTGACCTTGACAATCTCCTTCAGACCAATCAACACTTTTTACTTGGTCATTGGCTTGAGTCAGCCAAAGCACTGGGCACAACACCAGAGGAAGTCAAAGTATACGAGTATAATGCACGCAACCAAATAACTCTCTGGGGACCAAAAGGAGAGATAAATGATTATGCCAACAAAATGTGGAGTGGGCTTGTTGAAGCCTATTACAAGCCAAGATGGGAACTTTTTACCAAACGACTGATTGAAGCAGTTTCCAAGGGCAAAGAAATTGATTACAATGCTTTTAAAGCAGAGCTACTTGTCCAGGAAACTGCCTGGACAAAGGGTAGTGAGAAGTATAGTCCTGTTCCCAAGGGAGACAGCATAAAAGAGGCCAAATTTGTGCATTCAAAATATCGACCAAGTGCATACTTTTCAAAATTCCACCACCCTAAGAAGTTTTGTCTTGAACTGTAATAATGGTGACAGTAGTATTTGAATGTATAATTTTTTGAAAAAGGCTTCCAAATTAAAAATAGATTAGATCCATTAAAAATAGACTTATTTAGATTGGAATTTTTATAATAAAATGTGTGGATAGCACTTTAAACATCAGGTTATATTAGTTTGTCAATGTAAAACAAATTTAGACTGAATATAAAAAAGATTGAGATTCAAATTTAAAAAATTGAGCTTCAAATCATTACCAAAAGTGCTGAACATATCACCTTTATTGTTTGTATAATTGCCTGTATGGCTTTCATCACCTGTCTTGGTTGTACCATCTGTACTGTATCGCCTGTATTGCTTGTATCACCTGTATTGCCTGTATTGCTTGTATCACCTGTATCGCCTTTATCACCTGTATCGCCTGTATAGCTTGTATAGCCTGTATTGCTTAAGTATCGCCTGTATTGCTTAAGTATCGCCTGTATTGCCTGTATTGCATGTACTGCTTGTATCGCCTGTATTGCCTGTATTGCATGTACTGCTTGTATCGCCTGTATTGCTTGTATCGCATGTACTGCTTGTATCGCCTGTATTGCTTGTATTGCTTGTATCGCCTGTATTGCTTGTATCACCTGTATTGCTTGTATCGCCTGTATTGCTTGTATCGCCTGTATCGCCTGTATTGCCTGTATTGCATGTACTGCTTGTATCGCCTGTATTGCCTGTATTGCATGTACTGCTTGTATCGCCTGTATTGCTGTATCGCCTGTATCTGTATCGCTGTATCGCCTGTATCGTTGTATTCGCCTGTATCGTTGTATCGCCTGTATCGTTGTATCGCCTGTATCGTTGTATCGCCTGATCGTCTATCGCCTGTATCGTTCTATCGCATGTAAATCGTTTTGTTTGTTTTTTTTTTTTTTTGTGTCCCCCTATCGGCTGTATCGTTGTACGCCTGTATGGTTCTATCGCCTGTATCGTTCTATCGCCTGTATCGTTCTATCGCCTGTATCGCCTGTATCGCCTGTATTGCTTGTATCCCCTGTATTGCTAGTATCACCTGTATTGTTTGTATTGTCTGAATCGCTTGTATGGTCTGTTGTACCGCCTGTACTGACTCAAGCTTGTATCACCTTGTATGTAATGGATACATGAAGATACTACTGATTCCTTTCTAACAATTTATTCAAATGCTATGAATTTACATTAGTAAGTCATGCTACATCTTTACATGGTCTTGAACATGTCACGTGTAGTCACTGCCTGAATCAAGGAATTGCTTTAATCAATGTGGCTTTTGCAGACACTTTTACTGAAGTTTGAGCACTTAAACACTAGGTAATGTTGCATTAAAGCTAATTGTCACATGGTACTATTAATACACTAATTGATTAGGAAATGGTAATTCTAAAAATTCCATATATACTTAGATTTCTTGTTTCAAAAAGAGCTGATTTCACTATTTAGCCTAATGGACACAATTAAAAATTTGGATAAAAACATCTACAAACATATCATTTGTAGATGGTGTTTTTGGGATAAAAATTTTTCACTAATTTGTGTTCTTGTAGAAGTCATCTTATTTGCTTTTTTGTACGTTCAGTTGTTTGCCTGGGTACCAAATAATCATGTAGTCTCCTCCATTCTCTCTTTATGAGCATTGGGCTTCCTGTGTAATGCCTACCTAGCACCTCTCTATCAGCAACACAGGAAACCCAACAAAACTTTTTGGGATACAAAGGTTTGCATGTGGAGGAGGCTATCATAATCACATAAAATTCAAAACACCAGCTATAACCCTTGGGAAGACCCTATATTTAACCCATAAATACACTTAGATCAACAACCAGTGACATTTTCGTTGAATAATAACCTAAATTATGTAAGATAAGGAGTAAAATCTTGGAATGTGTACAGAGATGTAGTGATAAGCAATATTGTGGGATTTATTTTTTGTTCAAAAATTTTGTGGGTATGTTTAAGAGCTGCATATCAAGCGTCCTCAGAGACCCTGGTTATCTGGGGCAGGGGAAGGGGAAAGATAAGGGAAACTGAAGTTAAATTCCTAGAATGCACATCATTCTTTGGTGCTTTCTAAACTTGTATGCAAATGAAGTCTGCTTTTTCATCTTCCTTGACTACAATGACATCCTCTCTTCTACAAATATTGGTACTTGCACAAAAACGGCAATAGTAACTCATTTTGGTGCATGCTATAACGATGCATTAAAATGTTTAGATATTGCATGGTATATTAATGAGTTAATTTTGTTAAGAATGCAATCCAATCATCTTGAAGCACTAGCATTATTCCTTTCCTCTATCATGCTGGTTAGCTTCCTCTGTAGGTGTTCTTCACTGGGTGATCTCTTGGAGGGACTCCCCTGATCATCCTGCAGTAGCGCTCTTTTTCTACTCTCACCTGACCCTTGCTTGATCATGTTGTTGATGTCTCTGAGTCTCTGTGAATGGAAGACAGCAATTATATAAATGTTGGTGCCAATTTGCCTGTACATGAACAATATTACAATGCAACATGGTGATGATTCTCATTCACAAGCTTTCACCAGTATCTTTTCCTATAAAAGGCTTTTTGCTAGTGCTGCATGCTGGCTTGATCTCAATTCTCAGTATTCATGAACAAACAGCTCAAGAAACATGTTGTTTTTCCATTACTCATGCCCAATGATGTCCAAAAACTTGGCAATTTTATATAATCAAACAAGAAAACCTTGTGAATAAGATGCTCTAGCCTATGTAATGTTGCATTTGTATACTGCATTTTTAATTACGTACCTTTGCTGGACTCTCACTGAAACAGTATAACATTCTTGTATTTGGAGTCATTGGAATTCTGCCACCTAAAACAACGACTAGATTAGATCACAACAAACTGCATGCTCTACAAATGACAACCTGGATGGCTTGATCAAATTCTAATTATAATATATTTCTTTTCTTAGCTTATTGAATTTGACAGAAGAAATCAGATTTTGATCTGAAATCCATTCATTTCCAATGTATTTTTAATAAACTCTTCAAGATGATTACAAATTATAACAAGATATTAATTGTCTCACCGTTATTCTTATGAGGTGAAATGTAAACTGGGTGCCGTGTGGAAACTTGCCGTCTTGGTGAGTGTGCTTGGTTGCGTACTACAGGAAGTGGTGATAAAGGAGGTGACTCCAACTGAAAAATTGAAAACAGAAAAAATGGGAAATGAATTTTTGCAAATCATATTACTAAAATCATGTACATACATCCTGGATTCACTTTTGTAGTTGAACAGTGCATATTTGATGGAAAGCAGATGATGGTGAACTGCCATAATACACAAGTTCATTTACTCAAGACAACAAGATTGTGCTGGGAATGCACTGTTGCTTCCCAATGCAGTTTTACTGGGTTTTTGCTCAATGCTCTATTCCCATTTCTTCATTAGCAAACTAATATAAAATAATCTTTACTACTCACACTTCTGTCATTGGCAGAAAACTTCAGTGCAAAGTTCTTAATGCGCTTGATGTAAATCTGCAAGAAGAAATCATAGATGAAGGTAAGACAGGTATAAAGATACACTGTAAAATCAGTAGATGCAATAATCAGGGTCAAGGCTCAGAACTCTCAGTCACTGATACATGTATGCACACATGGTCAGGGCATGCACATTTAGCTGTGTGCCACCAATATTTCACTTGAAATCAGTATATTACAGAATGATATGATATTGTCTTGTAGGACTCAGAAGCCATTTTGTTCTTTTGTTTTCTATGCTTAATAATTTTGAAAGAGTCAATGGCCATGTAATTAGTTATACATTACAGGTGTTAGTAACCTACCTTATTATAGAATTCAATCAAGTCACCCCTCTCTTCTTCAGTTTCACTTTCTGTATTGCTGTGAGGAGGGGTTGGGGATACAACTGGGCTTGTCCTTGCACTGGAGTTGGCTATTGGACTAGTGGACCCACTACTGTTTTCATTGTTTCCTGGAAAAAGAACATTAATATCTCATTAAAATTCACAGATGCCAAAACTGGACTACCTCAGTTATACCAAGGTGAACATCATTCTTCAATACTGAGATTTAAATATAAGACAAATTGAAGAGGTGCAGTGAAAACAGCCTAAGTGAATGGCTTGTTTGACATGCAAGTATTGATATTTTGGTAGAGGAATGTCCAATGATACCATTTTCGGTCATTAATTTAAGAAACATAAAAATCAATTCCAAAAAATCATTTAGGCCACACTCATGGGCACCTCTTCCATTGACTGAGTCAGTCATCTCAATCCTACTTGGAGGGTGTTAACAGTACTCAATTTTAGTCAGTTATTAAATGGTGTGGTGTTTATTACCTTCACTTCCTGTGCTGCTGGTTGGTAGTCGCCATTTTGACTTCAGCATGACACTACGATAAACCTAAAGCAAAATAAAAGACAAAGATGATATCAGGTTGAGAGCAATCTATAAGTTCCACAGTATTCAACTACCAACAACATTAATTAATATGACACCCCTAGAAACAATGTGCCTTTATTTCTGACCAAAACCAACATTCCCCTCATAAATGGTATTTAGAGATAAGTAAGCAATAAAGGTGATTGTGAGAAAAGTATTACAAATATACTCACATGGCTGGCAGCTTGTGGCTGAGTTCTGTAACATCTCATAATGTTTTGAAATGACAAGTCTGAATTTGTAACCTGAGTGGAAAAATAGCAGCAAAAATAATCAGTTTTTATCCAAGATTTTTGATTTTAAAGAAGAAATTGTGTTTTGATTCAATCACTTATTCTTACTTTTCCCATGACATAAACTGAGCACATCAGCACTTGATCAAGGTGGCGGTCCTTGGCTAGGTCTGGATATGCCATCAAAGAATGTTCAAAACAAGTCCACATCCTGCAAAAAATGGAAGCATTAAGTGTTTCCATGGAAACTGACAGGCTTTTCAATTTTAAGAAATAAATGATCTGAGGACATGTAAGTTATATAGTATAAAAGGGTGAGTACATACTTTCCTCTCAGCTCCTCATTTACTTCAAGTCTAGCACACAAATCCCGCAGCCTGACACTTGCCATGTGATACACCTGTAAGAAATAACACATTATAAGCCTGATATCTACTACACAATATAATATTGGTATATTACATGCACTCTGATTGGTTGAGAACCTGCATGTGTAATTACAGTACACACACATAGATGATATCACTGAATCTTTACAGACACTCTGATTGGCTGAAATGTTTTGATTAATATTATATAAAACAAAATTAATAGATTCCATTTCTCAGTGGGTCTGTACTCTAGTACAGTCTGTAATTGACTTTGTCTTGTGGCATACGTTTTGTTCTCACCACATTTTTGATGTTATCTGTGCTGCCATCTATTAGAGTACAGAAAAATGGAATCTATTTGCTAATGAATTCATGGCACTAGTATGCAATACAACAGTGCATGCAAAACTTAAGATGGCTAATTGAGATTACATCTGTAATGGTTCCATGTGTCAAACCACATAGCGATTTGAAGGTTCCCAGTAGATTTTATTTGCTTGCCCCTCTGTTCCCACTTTTAATCCCTTAGGGGAATAAAATTCACTGACTAAAGAGAGCTTTTTTTAATTTTAAGGAGAGTCTAACTCCCCAAAGTTGTAACATGGTGAGCAAATGAAATGCTGTCACAAACCTGGAGTTACTACAGTCATGCAACCACCAAATGTCACACAACATTGTCCCATTGTCAGATTTGCTAAATCTATGTACTGAAACCAATTATTTTGATATATACTAACCTTCCTGAAGAACAAAGCTAGTGATCCAGTTTTCTTTGGTTTAGCAGAAGGTGTTTGCTGCTGCCCTGCTGTGGGTACACTCTTTAATGGACTGTTTGCTGAAGATGTTGTGATCACACTTGGAGATAATGTTGAGCCTGGTCTTGGGGAGATGTTGACCTGCACGGCATGCGATGAAGAGCTTGGTAGGACAACTGTCTGTGCAACATTTATGCTGCCATTTATGATGTATCCTCCATTTGATGCTGCAGGAGTGATGATAACTACAGAAAAAAAATGTATTATCAATCTTTGTATTTTCAATATAGGAAACTAAGGAAGAATGATACCAAGTTGGACACCCAGATAATCTTGTAAGATGGCATCTCTCTAAGGCAGATACCTCTGTACAGAGAACATGTCTCTAAGGTGGATCTTCTCCCACTGAGTGCAACTGATTTTTATCTAAACATTATTTATTAGGTGGAAAACTTAGAGGGCATGGGCTAAATTTACTGAAAACCCAAATCTGAACTTACAAGCTGGCGTCGTTGCAGGTGAGCCTGTGGCACTAGTTGAGCTTGGAATAGAGGCAGCCGACCTGACAAAAGCTCCACTATTCTGTGAGGGTATGGACAGGGTTTTAGATGGTCCACCAAAATTGGCCATCAAATTTCTTCTTGCACCACTGTTTGTTGGTGAATACTTCTCTGGGATGGATGCTGCTGCTGCTTGGGGTGAAACAACTGTGACAGATGGAATCAAATTATTAGAGCAAAATATGTAATGTTGTCCAAATAGAAGGATTCAATGGACCAAATCCACTTGTCTCAAAGTTCTCAAATTTATGGACAGGTATGAAGTGTGCACTTAAGTGGCCACCCTAATAATTTTCTTTCTTTCTTTCTTTCTTTCTTTTTTACAAGTCACAGTCAGTCAATCTGACAGTCAGAATATTTGTTTTTCTTCCACTCCTGCTGTTTAAATATAGATAAACCAAATGCTCCCACTATCCAATATATAGTCCACCTCTGGAAGCAAAGTTTGATCAAATTCTAAAATCTTCTTGTCTCTCTTTATATCCCAAAACAGATTCAAGTCACTATATGATCTGAGATCATTCTCTTATTAGTTATTAAACAATTTCATCAAAATCTGACTTACTTCTTCTTTGCAGTCCTTCCTCACCAGATATTCTCTGAACTCTTGGATGCACAATAGGTGAAGCAAGTAGGTTTTGTGTTGGGTGAGAAGATTCCACATTGTTGGGTATCGTTACATCTTCACATGATGGGACACCGCCTGTACTCTGAATAGCATCCCATAGCGGAGAGTCATGTGTCCAGGCAAGTGACTCTAGCACTTGTTCTTCAATCTGCAATGAAGAAAAGAAAATTGGGATATGATTAATGAAAAAATGAAAGAGAAAGAAAACAAAAGTGGAACTCAGAGTTGAATGGTTTTGAAGACTGTGCTAATGGTACCAGATTCTAGAGTAGATTTTCGTATGACTGTGAAACATGGGACTGCACAGGTCAAGGCACGATTACGGCAGGAATCTCAAATGTTTTTATAGACATTACGGCACTGTCACAGACACATGGAATGGCACAGGTCTGTTTCACACTCATACCAAATCTGCTCTAATAAAATCACTGCACCAAGGAAGTTACTATTGGTGTGCCTGTGATGGATGAATATTAATTAGATTAATAACATTAATAATAGTACTTACATGGTTTAAATGTTTGACAACATCTCTAGACAGGCCATCCTCTGCTTTGATTAATACTTCTATTACTTTGTAAAAATAGTATGGTGCTAACTCAAAGATTTCAATCACCCATGGGAATGACCTGTAGAACAATGGAATAACTTAATTGATACATTGTTCCAATGCTAGACAAGTTCCAGTGAATGTATACCAACCTTTGTGAATTATAAGAAAAGATTACAATCTCTAAACAGCAGCCTAACAGAGAACGATGGAAGATATCTTGTTCAAGAAGAGTCTGGAAAGGAAAGGAAAGCTTCAAGATTAGTACCATACATGTAGCTACGATGGCAGTAATGTTGTGGTTGAGCAATAATGCTTGGTTGTCACTATGACATCCAGCCAGTCAGGGCAGTAGAAACTCTATCACAGATAAGTATTGCCTTGATATTTGATCTTAATATGTTAGAAATTGATTACACCCACTTTGTAGAATATGCTACTTACAGTGACATCCAGATGACCCTGAAGTCTTCTTTTCTCTGATAGAGTAATATTTTCAAGAACCTAGTGACATTTGATAAACAATTAATCATGGACCTTTGTGAAATATTAAAAAGATCTTAAGGAAAAGATATCAATATCAAAGTGATATTTTTGTAATAATATTTTGGCAATAATAATACCTTATAGTATAGGATTTCTGCAAGCTTAAGTCTGCGTGTTGCAAATTCTCTTGTTGAACATGGAGAGTTAGGTCTGTCAGCTGATGGCTAAAGAGGACAACATCCATGTAAAGTAATGCTTTTTGAGGAAGAGCCTTTATGAAATCTTAACACTTTCACTCATCCCCCCCCCCACCCCACCCTTTCCAACCTGAAGTGGTTAACCAAACTGCAAAACAAAGGTCTTACCTGCACATATTCCTTCAAAAATATTTCTCCCAATTCTTCAACTCTTGAGGTGATAGACTGAAGAGGATTTCTTGTGCATTCCCTGAAAATTGTACAATGAATTTCAATATTTCAATGTGCTTAATTGCATGTATAGGAAAAAATGGCGGTAAGATGGCAATGTGATAATCTAAGAGGACCTGATTTCGGACAAGGAAAACCCACCAGCCCTAATACAAAACCCTTTATAGTACTGTGTAACATGTCACAAAATATAAGAGTTTCAACTTACCTGAATATTGTCAACAGTCGTTCACTGGGAGTTGGTTTAAGACCTGAGCACATGGTCTGAAGACGACTGACTGACTGAGTAGCTGTGGATACTGGTGTATTTCTAATTCAAGAGAGAAAAAAATGTAATTTTAAAAAATCTTATTTTTTTTCCTTTGGTGTTACACTTTCTTTTGTGTACTTCTTTGTTTTACTCATTACAATACTATCTTCCAAATGAATCTAGCAGGCTGCATTTGAAAAACATGCAAAAGTTAAACTTGCTTATTCTTCCGGGTAAGCATAAACACAGGAAGCCCAATATAATATACATGGTCATCAGTTACAATTACACCAAATGAATCTCATATTTCTAAATGGTACACATTAACTCACTTTGGAAGGGCATACGAAACGTAATGTGATTCATTTACCATGGATTGATATCCATTTACTATGTGCAAAATTGACAATGACTAACTAAAAAATACAGTATTTCATACTTTGGGTCTTTTTCTTTCAAGTAACGTCTTCCTGTCAATGGTGTTTGTGGGGCAAGACTTCTTGTCTAAAAAATAAATAACAATGAATAGATAAATTAACAATTAATCAATTAAAACCTCTTTATAGAGACACCTTTTTTGATATGATATTTTTGAAACATAAATTTGATAATGGACATGTTTCAGTTTCAGTTTCTCCACTTTATAATTCACATATAAAGTCAACACTTTTACTGTTTTTAAGAAGAAGCCTCACAAAGCAGCCAAAAAGCTTTCTTCATATGCATAATTAGCATACTGAATACAGACATTATAAAGTCAACATACCTTGCTGAAATGCTCCTGGAGATTACGTTTAAGACCAGCTCTGTAAACCAAAACAGATACAAATCAATTTGAATAAACCTAATTAAAACAGATCACTTGTTTTGACAGCAACAACAAAACAATAATCACAAAATGCATTTATATTTTCATCTTCCAATCTGTTAAAAATTACTCATCATTTGAATACATACATTATAGTATTGTTTAATTAAGTCAGAGTGTTATTACAACGAAGCTAAATAAGTAATAATTAACAAGGTATAGTCAAGTTTGTTCATGCAGGCCGCGCGCGCGCGATACCATAGATTATCCTAAGAGCATGCTGAGAGCTAGAGTGACTTGGGCAATGTGAATTCATTAAAATCAGTAGGGGAGGGACTATAGAGAATGCTACCAAATACTAAAAGTGTGTATTAATTCAATATTCTTAGCTTACTGTACTGTTCAGTAATAGAATAACTTCTTTTGTATGGCTATAGGTTTTGATGCTTTCAGAAATCATTGTTTTTCACTACGAAATTCATTTCTTATTATTAAAACCTAAAGACATTCTGCAAAATTTGACCATCAAAAACCAAGCAAAGTATTTATGAAGAATATGAAAACAGCAGGCTTAGTGGCAAATGCATCATATCTATAGCATCTTGATTTCTTACCTTGAAATTAATTGAATTATGTTTTTTGACCTAAGGGTAGACCATTAGAAATGTTGGGAGGGGTGTCACAATTCCTCAAAAAAATTCCTGCAATTACCTTACCACCCCAAAAATATCCCAGACTACTAAAAATACACAACTCCAAAATTAATATTAGTGCAGAGAAACACAGGTAGAAAGATATGTCCAAAAAAAATTACCCCCCCACCCCCCAATACCTCCCAAAGTTTCTGATGGTCCACCCTAGGTCCACCCCTACATTTAAACCCCTACCTTGAGTGTGGCTCAACAGTTCATGAGTATTTAAGCTATAGTTTATAAACTGTATATATATACCTGTCTCTTTCTTCCACATCATGTGACTCAAAAAGTTTTGCAGGAGTTCCAATCTCAAGGTGAGCCTCTTCTCCAAGGAATATCCTTTCATCAAAGTCCCCAGCTGATAGGACATAGGCTTCATACTCCTTGCTAATACTCTTCCTATTAACAAAATCCACAATCACAAATTAAAAGACTCTTGCCTTTTTGACAACCCAACATTAAAAAGCAGGCAATCCACTCTGAGGACTCCCCCCCCCCCTCCTCCTCCTCCTTTACAAGGACTGCTCAGCAAGGGCTACACTTGAAGATACAAGATTCTTATCTGCAATGTCTAAAGCATCTTGAGTTTATTGCTACCATTTTGAAACTAAATAGTTATAATGTAAGATAAAATAGCTTTAGTTAAAGATTCATACCAATTAGCTTCAAAGTTTGGAAGGTCTAAAATTCCAGAGAGGTTTTCTTCTGTTCCTCTTAGAATCTACAAAAACAAAGGGAGGAAGAAATTTGAATTAAAAACTGCAGTGAAAGAGTATATTATTTTAGGAGTGAGTGGGTGGGGAATTGCTTTGATTGTTTTTCAATTTTGATAAAATGGGCCTTTGTACTGTTGTTGAATGGTGTGTGTGCACCCTCTGCACCAGATAAAATGGGCCTTTGTACTGTTGTTGAATGGTGTGTGTGCACCCTCTGCACCAGGGTTACTTTCCAGCAGAAATAAGAAACCAGCAGAAATTCTCCAGCTGTGAGGACGAAGATTAAGCCAACAGCCTTTATGAAAATGAAACTGGACTGTGGTTATAGAATCCTGAGTCATCTTCCTGACTATTCAGCCATATATGGCTGCATTTGTGAAATCTGTTAATATTCATTTGGTAATAATATTTTCAGTTAGCATAATTACCCTCTTTTCATACAGCTTTTGAACGAATGGCTTCCACTGATGCTCTTTGATGCTTTTGGCTTCCAATACAATGCCTGTATAATAGATAAATTAATATGAATCACATTTCAAGGAACAAACAATAAATGGATGCACAATATGGAACAAAGAAAGACGGAAAAATTGAAAGGAGGAAATGGAAAGGAGACAAGGAATGGAAACAAATACAATAAGTCCAAGAATCCATTAAAAAGTTTAAAATAATCATGCTACAACTATGTTATCTTACCATCATATTTGCTACACAGCTGATCAATAATGCAGGTTGGTTTTGCTGTCCTGTTAGATGCTGCTGCATCACTTTGTTGTCCTGGTAACAACAAGTCAAAATGTACACTTGATATTAACATCACTGTTCAGCATTATAAGCCAAGTGAGTAATAATCATTGATTAAGCTAAAAATTAAGGATAAGCAGATTTTTTAGGAGACTTGAATGCAGCCAAAGAGAACTAAGTCATGGTGGAAGAAGGGTGTTGAGGCCTTATGCCCTTTGTATAGGCATAAAGAAGGTGTGGCTGGCTATAGAGATGATATACCCTCTTTCGTCACTAGGCAACACTAAGCTAACTATTAGTTAAAAACAGATCCCTGACTACACTAGTACTTATTTTTCAGCATTACTGCTAGTACACAGTACATTTACTATAACAGTGCTATGCTGTCTTCACATGTCATATATGAAAACTGCACTACACATGTATTTGTAAGTATTGAACTTTATCATAAAATTATTTATAAAATACCTATATTTCTTAATTTCGAAAACTTGTTCTTTTCACTAGTGAAAATAACATGTTCTTTTCACTAGTGAAAAGATCCTTACCATGGTTAATTGAGCGCATTACTCTAAAGATAGTTTGCTGTCTCTTGATTTGATAATTATATGATAAATAGAATATTACATGTTTGCTTGGAGATACGGTTTTATCTTCTCTTCTCGTGAGAGATCTTTTCAACACTCGAAGATAAAATCCATATCTCTGTGTGCCCATGAAATATCCTCAATTTAAGCCATCCCCTCCTCACTGTAATGTTCTGGTGTTTTGAGTCTGATATATTTACTACATATTCCCCACTTATGCAGGAATTGTTTTTATACCTACCTTCAAATGCAGGGTTGATAAGGTTTTTCCTGTGAGATGCCATTAATGCATTACTGTACATCAAGTCAAGACAACACAAAAGTAGATGATATGAATTCACCAGGTCATCACTTATGGCTGGGAAATTGCCTAAAACAGAAATGTTTAATAAGTTGCAGGTATTCGTTTGTTTGTTCAAACACCATTTTGCAACTTGCAGTAGTGGTAACATCAGCCAATACAGTACTTCAGTGTGTTTCACATGTTTACGAACAGGTTCCAAATTGTGTTAGGAAGTTCACAAACCTTGATTGTGTGCTTCCAGAAAATATCCATACCCCCCAGTGTGGAGGGAATTTGTAAACTGACTCCTCTTATCCCCTGGAACTTCCATTTTTCTTCCATACAATCTCTGTAATTTTGTTCTTTCTCCCCTCCCCTCCAGAATTTCCAATTCCCTCCGTGGTGGGGGTATGAATATTTTCTGGAACTATACATTCTAATGAATTACCAAATATGCATGGGAATTCAAAGTTTCCCAATGCAGTTTGTTGTGAACATGCACAGTATAATTTGAACTTCCACACAAACTTCAGAAATCACTTGTTGGAGTATTGTGGAATGAATGGTAATAAAACAAAGAAGTTGGATGCTAAGAAAGAAAAAAATTGCAATGCCCAGTTCTCAAAGTATATTTATTTAAGCCATCTACTGGCAACTTAATTGCACTGATGAAATTATTTCAGTTCCTATGATTTCTGTGAGACTAAAATGGTGAGAATTCTGCTTTAGTCAATTGTTATGCAGTGTTTATGAAATAAAACTCTGTCAAATGTGCAGACAGCTATCAAATTATATCTCAAACCAAACATGTCTGAACGTGATCTCTTTCACCAGCTCTTCCAAAGATAATGAAAAACACAACTACTTTTACAATTGGTAAACTACTGCATTTATTTCAATACGTTAAGAATCAACAAGTTTAAACTTGTATGAAGAGAATAGAATACAAATCCAAGGGCCCAGCAATTACAAGATTAGAACGTCATGCATGGTTGGCTGAGCATTACAAGGAAATTTTCTTAGCATCAGCATTTGCATAATACTTATACTTTAAATGCAAAAAAAGGTAGTAGAAGGAAATAATGGTTCCTTTTAAAAATAATATAATCCTGAATGTTTTAGATGCAAGGATATGCATGTAAAATACAAAATGCATGCACACAGCTGAGAAATTAGGTTAATATTGGACTGAAGGAATATAATCAACTTATTGACTTTATTTCTTCAAGCAAGAAGTGAGAATTGAGCTCATGTCTTTTAAACAAGAAGCACTGATCTTTAGAAGTCTCCACAGGAAACCAGCAATAGCTTATTTTACAAATCTTTCATGGCAGATTTATTAGAATCTGTGTACAATCATAATATTTGTTCCTGTCCGCTGAGTGACAAGTAGCATAAAAAAACAACACAAAATCACAGACTCAATAAGATCACATTGGGATGTGGTTTCAAATCTGCTGACTGCAAACAAATTGCTTGGGAGATAGACGTTATAAGTTAATGCTACTATATTGCAAGTTAAAGGCAGCATTTCTGCTTTGAGCTGGATCCTCATACTCGTGCCCCTTTACTAGAATATTAAGTTTCAGTTTTGCTGGTCATCACAAAATATTGCTGATTAGAAAATCCTTATAACTAATCTAACATTTTCAAGTTGAACAGAGGAAAGAACAGAGATTCTGCTTGCTGCAAAATTTAATTTTTATTAAAGATGAAACAGTAGAATAGTATTAAACTTTCCTTCTAATTTCGAAAGGCAAAGGATCTCCGATATGACGGGAATAGAACCTTTAATGACCCTCGGTCAAGGTCGATTGGTAAAGCAGAATATAAACGAATTTAGGATCTTACCTTTAGCTTGCACGTAGAGAGTCCAACAAAATGCAAACACTTCTCCAGGAGTACAAGGATGCTTTCTGATACAACAAGAAACAATAGAGAATCGAGCACATCACATGCTTTTGCAAGCAACCAGTTCAGTTGAACAAAGCACAAGCATTAATTATGTCTTTTAAAAACGCGTGTGACACGAGTACATACCAACGTTATCTTTCAGTATTTAATTTAGGATCTAAAGAGCTATATAAGCCGCAAAAATTTGAGAGCGCAGAAGTTGGAAGAGTTGTTTGAAATTTACCCAACGTCACCTGATCGAGTAACTTACATGATTGAAACCAACAACTCGATTGGGAGATTGTTTACAAAGCCAACAGTTGACTTGGCTTACCTCGATTTTCGTCCTCTTTGATTCCTAGGGATCTCTTCATTTGGATCTCTGAAGATGTCAAGAAAAATCGGTCCATATTTCTTGAATATGACCGTCGAAACGTGGAAATTCCGTTCAAGATGCTCAATCTTCCTCCGAAAGTCACTTGGAGCGTTAGACATGTCGAGCCATTTCTTCATCTTGCTGAAAAAATCTATGAGACTGAAACCACAATAAAACGAAATCGTTTAGCTTATAACTTTACACTGTGCTTGTACAAAATAGTTTCAATCACGAAAGCGTTGAATACCAAGTCTTACCTTAATCCAGAAGCGCGAATGAGTCTTGTGAGCGAGACGCAGTTTCCCTCCACTGTGCTTGAACTATCAACGGTTGGTACGACGCTCTTCCTACAAGCCACATACAACGAACATGCAAGCCAGTGTATACTCTTCCCCTGAAATCAAATAACGCCACATAAGTCGACCTAAGTTCTTCACCTAAACGATCACCGATATTATTGTTTGTATCTCAAGTGCGAAACGTTCGATTCCAATATTCAAGAAGAAGCGAGTCATGTTATCTGTAACAAACTAATCAGAGGAACAGACCTCGAGAGAATAGTTGGTTTTGATCTTTTCATACGATTTCCAAGCTTCTTCTGCCGTCTCCTCGTCCATGTTCAGCTCTCTACAAACACTATCAAACTTTTCCCGAATGTCAGAATCCTCTTCTCTGTTCGTAGAGGAGGCCATTTTTGACGCGAGTTCACTTTCCCCTCTCAGAAAATAATTTACATTCACAGTCAGAGAAAAAACGTAGCACCGCTTGTAGAAATGGCGGGAAAATCTGGTGACGCGCGCCATATTAGGAAAGTCATGACGACAGCGTGTCAGCTGTCAATAACAAAAGCCATTGTAATGGTTTCCTCACCTTATTTGGCACTTACTTCCCGCCAAGAATATGTAAATTTCACCCGCGCGTCACATTTGAAATCTTGGAAAATTCAAGATGGATTCTTTTTCCAGACCCATGATTATAAAGGCATTTTAGCTTAGTCTTTTATGCTCCAATTAATGTCACAGAGGTCAAGGCTTTCCTCAAATCACCGCCAACCGCCAAGCAATCTACAACACGCTGATACAGCCTGGTTATTATGTCACATTTTCACGTGACTTGGAACAAAAGATCGCTAATTACATTTCACTTTAGACAACATCGTCTGTTGTTCTGTTGTTGTGGCTAACTTCCTGACTTCAATTAACTTAACGCTGTTTTCATTACATTTTTCTACGAAACTGTAGCGGACAAATTTGAAGACTTCACAACATAATTGAAAATTCAAAATCTGTCAAATCTAAGTGCGTTAGGCTTCAGCTCTTGTTACAAATTATTATGCAATCAGTTATTAGAAGGCGATATCTCCCAAGGTCTCGACCTTCTGCAATTCTTGCAACGACGTGAAGTGAATCAGTTGTTCTCAAAATGTTGTCTTCTGCGGGCATAACCCACCGTAATTCCTTTGCAAGAGCTCTTTCTCCATTCATCTCTGTCACAATCATTTTTGGACCTGGAGAAAGGATCACAAACAGATTCCTTTCTGGTCTGTCAACCGTGATCTTTTCCCTTCTGCTTGTTTCTTTAACGTTTGTGGCAGTTTTAGGAGTCTTTGTTCGCACAACGATTGACACGTGGATTCAACTTTCGTTGTATATAGTACCTCTGTTGTCTCTCCTGTGTGGCTGTTACCTTTATCGAAGCGATGGCTTCGATACGCTTCTAGAACGTAAACTTGGAAAGTGGGTTGGTGCTTTCGCAATAGCAGAATCAGAAGACGAAATTCATGAGTCAAACAGAGGACCCTGGCTACGGCGATCAGCAATAAAGAACTGTGTATATCCCTTGGCAATAGAATTGTACCAGTGGTCGGCATATCTTTTTTTCCACTACCGACAAGGTGGCGACAAGTTTGCAGGGGCCTGGAAGGAACATGAACTATACTTAGTTGATGATCGTACATGGACTATACTTTATGTTTACTTTTGGACTTTTGGTGTTTATATAACTGCATTTGTTAGCTACTCGTTTGTTCTTGTTGCCAGACTAACCATCAGGGATGCTATCAGTTTCATGTGTCGATTTGGGGATAGTCCGTTTTTGCCCCACCGCCCAACTATGAGGGGGTTGGGTATTGTTTTGGCTGAAAGCACATGCTGTGTCAAAAAGGTTATCCTTCTAATCGTTGGATTCTTGACATTTGATTTATTGGAAACAGGAAAAGACATTGTCTTATACTATGAACAAGAAAATGAAACACAGACACACTGCACGAACCAGTTGAGTAACCCAGTTAATGTTGAGAATGACAATAGCATTGAAGAATCAATTGATGTCAGACCAAGGTCATCCAGTTTAAGTATCCCCAAAACCCCCAAAGTAACACCACATGGTGCTTGCAAATGTTTAACTAAATTTATTGGTAACTTAGATTTGTTGGCAAGCACATTCCAGCCATTTATCATCCTTCTGGCTTTCTTCTCTGTTGCCAATTTTGCCACACATATTGTTGCTATAGTGATCAAGATAAGAGATTTCCAGGACACACATTGGTGGACATTTGCACGCACCTTGCTATGGATGCTACTTGCCATACGTCTTTTGTGGAGTGTTGCCACCATAACTCGCATGCTATCCCGCATTCCAATGCACATTGACTATCTCCGTTCCACTGGTCATCTACAAGGAAGTGACACAGAGTGGGAAGGCTTCTTCAGACTTATGAATACTCTACAACTTCGCACTAGGACATATGGATTCCCTCTTACCCTCAAACAAGTTGCTTACTGTGCAACATTTTTAAACTTTGCATTTTTGATTGTTTTGTCTATAATGCATCCTAAAAAAGGTGAATAATTAATGGAGTTCCTTGATAGTTTTTAACAGCAGTTAAAAAGGCTTAGATATTTTGTACTTTAGTTGGTGCTATCAGGTGCAATAACATGGGCTTTTCAGGTGCTGTACATAACTCAAATTCTTAGGGGGGCAGTCTGTTTATATTTCCTTAAGGAAATTGATATTTAGAAGGTACAATGCATGTTTCTTTAGGTATAGTTTGCCTCTCTGCCTTTGTACATTAGCTGCTGGGGTTTAATTTTGTAAAACAAACTAGAATTTTTGTATGAAGGGGTTTACTGCTGGTTAAGAGCAACTAGGTTAATAAAACATCTCTTATTTCTCTTTTTTTTGTTGTTGTTGTACTGGGCTTCCTGTGTTCAAGAATGAGAAGAGAGTGACCGAGGAAAGGTATAAAATCCTACCTTGCAAAACACAGCTATGTTTTGCAGGGTAGGATCCTATACTTTTGCAGCAAAAACTTTTTTGACTCAAAATTTTTTAGAGTTACAGAGTTTTACTTGCACTTCACGTGAAAGTATTTTGATATTAGTTATATGTTAAAATGGAATAATTATTATTGTTAACTACAAAGTTCATTGTCCTCAAGTCAAGAGCCGTTTAGAAATGGTATTCTTTTTTATTAGAGTGATCTAGGCCAAGTTCAGACGTTGAACTTTTGCTTTGTTGAATCTAATAGTTGCATTTTGTAGATGAGAAGTGCGGCATCTGAACCTATTGTATTTGACAGATTTGATTAAGTATTCAATTGAAAACTTCAGTTTGAATCAAATTTGTGAAATTCATTTTGTTCAGAAGCCGCTCTTCTGTGTTATTGGGGTGTTACTCCCTTACAAAAGTGGTAAGGGTGCTCAACGGAGGGTTTTGAAAATAACCCTAAAAGATATGCATAAATTATCAGAAAAATGCCAATTTTAAACCCTTAAACTTACGACGACATTTTTTATAAAGAATATTGGTATGTGAGATCGTTTTAATCCTTATGTGATTTTCGTTATCCTGACCCTTAAAGGTACGCTATAAACCAGAAACCCTAAAAGGTACGAGCAGGCCATATTTTCGACCCTTAAGGTCCATCGAGCACCCCTACCACTTTTGTAAGGGAGTCACCCCCAGGTAACGAAAATCATATAAAGATTGAAACGATTTGAGAAACAAGATGGATATCAGTAGGTGAAAAAATATTGGTTGAAATTGGTCGATGCCTTTTATAGGGTATAAAATGGGCATCCGATAATTTATGCGTATCTTTTAGAGTCATTTTCGAAACCCTCTGCACCACTATTTTGGGTTTCCTGTGGGATCGCGCAAAGGACTAGACTACCTCTGGAGGTGAGACTACCCCTAATTTTTGCACAGGAAGCCCAAGCCAGAAGGCTAGGCTACACCAAGAATTACGTCACCACGTCAGCGAATGTCAGCGAAGCCGGCCACAGGCAGCCCAGCCACTTCTCCTGACGATGTTTATTTTAATAATTTATTTACTATTTCATTCATACGCTAAAAAGACAAAAAAATGCGCGCGCATTTTTTGTCTTTTTAATAAATTATTAAAATAAATATCCACTGTCCTGGTCTGTGGCAAATGCTTGGGGACTGAGAACGAGTGCTTTGATTGGTCACTTCCGGTCACTTCAGAATGTGTTGTTGTTTAGTTTCTTTTCGGAGGCGAATGAAGAAATTTGTGCAAAAATAGACGTGTAAATTTTATATCTGGCATTCTGTTCTACAGCGTGTGTATTTTCCATGGTTTGGAGACGTTGCTTATGAAGGCTGAAGTGTTTTACTGTGATTTTTGTGGATGTAGAGGATCGTGAACTTTGAAAGCCGACTAAAGCGACATGGCGCGTACGAACTAACAAACTCCAACTATCGGGAATTAACATATATGCAAAATTTGCAAAATTCTATATATGTACAGATGCTGAAAAATTCGCATAGTACTTCTTTCCGTATAAAAAATATATATTATTATTTTTTATAATATATACAGATTGGGAAAAATTCGCAAATTTGGAGTCTGGTAAATCTGCAAAGTTCGCAAATTTCTCGAGATTTAAATCACGAAATATCTGCAAAGTTTGCAAATCTCTCCCGCCTTGTAGAAATTTGCAAACTTTGCAAGTTTATAAATTACAGGTAATCTGCAAAGTTTGCGAATTTTGCCGGATGATAGAAATGTGCGAAGTTTGCAAATGATCCATAAATAGAAATTTGCAAACTTCGCAAATTTCATTTGATGCTTGGTAAATCTGCGAAGTTCGCATATTTCTCTGAAACTGGTAAATCTGCAAAGTTTGCAAATTTTTCGTGACTGGTAAATTTTGCAAACTTCGCAAATTTTGAAATTACAGGTAATCTGCAAAATTTGCAAATTTTTCGTGACTTGTAAATTTTGCAAACTTCGCAAATTTTTCAACTACAGGTAGTTTGCAAAGTTTGCAAATTTTTCTTGACTTGTACGCAGAAATTTGCAAACTTCGCAAATTGTTAACAAGAGGTAATCTGCAAAGTTTGCAAATTTCTTGAGATTTGAATCATGAAAAATTTGCGAAGTTTGCAAATCTCTCCCGACTTTCAGAAATTTGCAAACTTCGCAAATTTTTAAATTACAGGTAATCTGCAAAGTTTGTGAATTTCTTCGGATAATAGAAATGTGCGAAGTTCGCAAATGATTCTTATAATAGAAATTTGCAAACTTCGCAAATTTCATTTTAAGCTCGGTAAATCCGTGAAGTTCGCATATTTCTCGGAAACCGGTAAATCTGCGAAGTTTGCAATTTTCTTCGTAGTTACAAATTTGCAAAGTTTGCGATTTTCCCCGTAGGTACAAATTTGCGAAGTTTGCAATTTTCTTCGTAGTTACAAATTTGCGAAGTTTGCAATTTTCCCCGTAGTTACAAATTTGCGAAGTTTGCAATTCTTCATATATATATATAAAATGATTTTATATATGTTTATACGGAAAAAAGTATCTTGCGAATTTTTCTGCATGTGTACGTATAGAGTACTTTGCAAAGTTTGCAGATTTGTAAGTCCCGCATGTAGCCTGAATCTCGATATGGGTATGTAAAGTATGTCGCTCAACAATTGTTGTGTTGCTTAGGCTATATATTATATCCTCAGGAATAAAAGTTTACGAGTAGAAAAAAAAAGAAGTTGAAAACATTTTTGTTTAAAAGGACATTCAGCTTATAGGACATTTAACTTATAGTTTATAGGACAATTGCAATTTTACGATTTTTTTAATTTATAATTTATGTGAAGCGCTTTGAATCACTGATATTGCGCTATATATTATTATTATTACTCGGGCTACCTCTGGTAGCTCGAGTCTAGGTTTACCTTTTCGGTCTATCAATCTATCTATCTATCTATCTATCTATCAACGTCGCAAATCGGCAAATTACCCAGAAGCCTTTGGGGTACACTGTTGACCACGAGGCTTCCTGTGGTCGCGAGAGATTGAAAACAAAATGGCGGACGCTATCAATCGGAATTTTTCGAACTATTGGCTTTTAATCTCAAGATACTCTGCTTTAATCGTTATATCGAATTCTCGAATTTAGTGATGACCTTCTTACCAGCTGTTGTAATCAACTTATAATGTCTTGATCGCCCAAGAATACGAGACAGATCGATTTGTGGCAGCGAACTTCACTTGACTGAGGACAGACATGTAAGACACGGAGATATTGTCTTTAATAGATCAGTAGTTTGTTTTATAAATTAATAATATTTCACCACTGCTTGCACATAATATTTGCTTACACGGTGTCTACAGTCATGCTCTTCCTGAGAGCCGTGTTAAAAACGAACTAATTAACTAACAATATCTACAATGTTTATTTTAACTAGAAACCCGGCCATACCAATCGATAAAAATCGATCATCGGAAACTAATCGAATTAATCGATATTAATCAATATTAATCACTTGATTAGTATTGATTAATATCGGAAATCGATGAAAATCGATACTCACAACCCAAGTTACTCTAATCATATCGATTTTCATCGATTTTCATCGATTATCATCGATTATTATCGAATTTCATCGATTTTCATCGATTATCATCGATTATTATCAATTCTTACATTCGCCACGGGTTTGAAACTTGATCTAAAGATTATTGTGAAACACATTCATCAAACTGCTAATACTCTGCTTCATATTCACATCAACTATTCACCATGGATGTGAGCGGCGCTGAGGTTGATGCTGAAGTTGTCGATGTCGTAATTAAAAGTGTTGTGAAGGGATATCACGAGTGCCCTTTTCAAGTTTTCAAGTGGAAGTCGGCGAAATATTCACGGTGTCAAAAAAGCATGGAGAGAAAGGGAGGGCTTTCAAAGTTCATGATGTTAGAAGGCAACTTGGCCATCTTGAGCGTACTGAGTGTCCAATCAGCTTATGAACGGCAGCAATTAAGTACATGAAAAATACGCCGGTATGGAATGTGCATCAACGTCAATAGTTCTAATTTGAATTATAAACGAGAGAGACTACAATAAAATGTGTTTTGTTATTGTGCAGTGTTTCTTCTGTGGTTGTTTTACAGCCGGAATAATACATTTTAAAAATCGATATTAATCGATGAAAATCGATAATTATCGTTGAAAATCGATGATAATCGATAATAATCGATACTCACACATTTCTGAGTTATCGATTTTCATCGATTTCCGATATTAATCGATTGATTAATATTGATTATTATCGATTTTTATCGATTATCGGAATTATCGATTGGTATGGCCGGGCTAGAAAGCCTAGGAGATTCTTGCCTTTGCGTAATAAGGTGACTAAGGTGTATTCAATAATTAAGCCAGGAAACAGGAATTAGTAAATGGTGCAAAATTACACCAAATAAACAATGGAAAACAAATGATTTTTTATTATTAACTTATAAATATTTAGTGCGATCTGTATTTTGTACAAATATGTCATGATTATATTGAATGCACTTTATTGTCAATCATGCTCAATGCTAGCAGATAAAAATATAGTGATGGATAATCATGGAAATGATAGTAATGTTTATGAGACCTTATATTAGCAACAATTGAAGAATTATTTTAGAATGTACAAAATGATATTTTCAATTAATGAAAAGTGATACTCAACCACAAATTTGTACAAGCTTTGTGCAACTATGTTCACAGAAACAAGATAAAGTGGATTGAATTGAAGATGTTACTGTATGTAGTAGTATCAGATTGATGTGCATGGAGGAGCTATATATGGTATCGGTACTGAGCATATATTGTATGACATTACACTTCTTCAAATAAAGCCGGATCAGCAACTGACTACTACTATTAAAAACATGGTAATACATGTATTGAAAAGTTGTGTTAAGAAACTGAAATGATTTCATAGAAAGGTAACTGTGGTACTTCTAGAATCTACCAATGTGACAACAGCAATATCAAAATCATTTTAACTTGGACATCAAAACAGTCTGCCACAGTTTGTAAGTTTTGTTTCCATAAATCAAAGTAAAAAAAGTACAGAATAGAAATTTAAATTGTCTGAGCTATAATGTATTATCTATAGATCATATTGGATCATTTGGTAGGCATTTACAAAATAAAGCAGACTGTATACTGTATATGTCTGGTGTGATAAAAAGACCAGCAGTAAGCTTATATTAATAACCACCATGATGTGGTACAATTATGTACAAATTATGTGGTACAATTATGTACTTTCTCACCAATACAATTTGTGTTCTACTCTGGGAGTACTTGTCATGCATTTTTGCAATCAAAAGACACTGACAAGTCAAACTGGTTTCCATCAACTTCTGTTCTCCATTTCTCCCCAAGTACTATACACAGGTGTAGCCCGAGTGAACGCCTATTAGGCGTCTAGTTATTATTATTATTAGGATCGCCATAAAATATCGTCGGCGGTCGTCTTTGATCTTGTTTCTTCGTCATTTCGAGCAACGGCTTACAAAGTTCACGATCCTCTAAATCCACAATAATCACAGAAAAACGCTTCAGCCTTCTTAAGCAAAGTCTCCAGACCGTGGAAAATATAAATGCTGTAGAATGGAATGCCAAATTTAAAATTTACACGTCTTTTTTTGCACAAATTTCTTCATTCCCTTCCCAACAAAAACAAAACAACATCACAATTCTGAAGTGACCGGAATTGACCAATCAGAGCGCTCGTTCTCAGTCCCCCAGACTGTCAGGAGAAGTGGCTGGGCTGCTAAGGTCCTGTTTACAAAATTTTTCGCGGCTGTGATTGGGTTATTTTTTTGTCAGCAACCTAAACATGACAGCGGAGAGACACGAGGTCGGTTTGGGTTTCCTCGTAGCACTTTTCTCCAAAGGAGGTTTTAATAGCACTCTTCTCAAAAGTTCGCTCCTGATTTCTTGGAGAAAGTAGTTAAAAGCCAAAAAGGTGAGTAATTTATTGATTGTTCATTCTGAGAGGAAGACCTTAGAGCAGGAAGCTCATTCGACAAGAAATAGTCGCTCAATGGCGCTTAGTGCTTGTGCGAACATAAGTTATTTGGTTAGAACTAGAAAAGCAGATCGACAGATTTGTAGATGTCGAAAATGGTATAAAATGCGAGTCAGGTTCATTGTAAACTGTTGTTCCATAATATTTTTCATTATGCATATTTTCACTGGACGGTCTTCAAGATCGTCAACAAAACGTACCAAGGAAAAGTACTGGAGGAAATTACGATCGTATAGTCTTCTGTTGTAATTCTTCAAAACATTTAGACTATAGCCCCTGGATGTATTATATATATAAGTTAACTAAAAATACCAGAAACCTTCAGACTCAGTGATAATTACACCTACAGACAAGACCAAACGCCTTATAGCCATTGACAAAACCCAGTACAAGGACATGGTTCAAAATAGCAGTCTATTGCTACTGACAGGCAATTATCAGCTAAGAAAATCTAAGTTGAATCAACCAAGAACAGAACAAATTAAATTTAATGGTCAACTTAACAAGATTGCCAATAAATATAGTAAAAAACATCCAGAACTATCCAAGGCACTTAAGGACAATATTTGCTGTGAACCACTGCCATGTTCGGTATATTGCTTGCCCAAAGATCACAAAGAGGGAGAGCTGAAAGGCCGCCCCATTCACGCAGCTACCGACACTCCAGCCACCAGACTATCCAAATTCTTAGCTAAATCACTAAACAACCTCCTCACATATGTACCAGCACATCTTAAGAACACCCAAGAATTCATTGAATTTATATCTACGCTGGATAACATTAAAGGTTTCTGCAGTCTAGACGTAAGTAACTTATATGGATCCATTCCCCTTGAAGACCTCGAGAATGGAACGCCAGGAATATTTACGACAATGAGAGAATTCTTCTCAGAGCACAAAACTAACACCGAGCTGAAACATCTGAGCGACGCAGATTTTGTGTCCTTACTGCGTCTATGCATCACAAGTGATGTGGTTCTCATCGAAGGAAACAGCTACACTCAGAAATCTGGTCTGGCCATGGGTAACAATCTAGCACCTACATTAGCCATCATCTATATGAACCACCTGGATCTTGGTATTCAATCTCCATTTGAGAACGCCCTACACCTCAAACGATACATTGATGACATGTTTTTAGCATGGACGACAGACAGCATAACACCTGACGTAGTTCTTAATACTGCCAACAGTCTGAACGCTGCTCTCAAGTTCACAGTGGAAATACCAGAAGATAATCGACTACCCTTCCTCGACACAATGGTTACCTTACACCCACAGACAGGCCGCTTTTCAACGACACTGTATATGAAACCCTTTCACAGCCAATGTATCACGCCCTGGGATAGTCATGGCCCCATCTCACAGAAGAAAGGCATCCTCATTGGAGAAATAAAATGCGCTATAGCACGCTCTACTGACCCAAGATCACAACGAGAGTCACTATCATTGATAACTAATCTATACGTCAAGAATGGTTATATCCTGAATCGTTTGTAAAATCAACCATCAAACGTACATTATGAAAATATGGTGCACAATCCTCTACGCATGAACAACAACAGGAACAGGAACAAGAGCTAATCTACATTAGCATGCCATTTATCAACGAAGACCTCAAGAGACAAACAGAAGCTATTATCAAACGGACAGGACTTAACAACATCAGAGTTTACTACATGAATGGACTCTCATCGGCAAGAATATTCACACCGCCTAAAGAGAAGCAATGCTGTCCCGAAAACTGTGATACTTGCGTCTCTTCACTAAAACCTAACAAATGTCTAACTAAGAACTGTGTCTATAGAATCAATTGTTTACATTGCGATAAGATCTACATTGGCGAATCAAGCAGAACAATAGGATCGAGAATCAAGGAACATGTTAGAATGACCAAGCAAACTGTTTACACACATCTGGTCAACCATGACAAGCCATCAATAAAAGACATCTCCTGGGAAATCTTACACAAGGATATTGACAACAGCCGCACGTGCAGAATCATCGAGGCATTGGAAATTCGAAAGCACAAGAACATCATGAATGGATGCATTGGACGAATGCTGAACATAAACTAACAAAGAAATTAATGAGCCTTAACATTGACCTTGTATTAGCTCTTACTTAAACTTCTTGTAGAATATGTTATCCACAATCACTGATGAAGCCCTAACCGGTGAAACGTCTGAAATAAAACCTCCTAACAAAATTAATGCCTTAAGAAGTTCTGTCTGCAAAGCAAACCAAACCACATAAGTTAACCATTATATATTTAGTTTTGTTCAGTACACTTTGTAAAGTTTTGGAACAATTAAGCTTATTTATAGCTCAAGGTATTTTTGTTTCTTCGATGTATTTAAGAAGAAGAAGAAGAGAAGAACATTTATTTGCACTCTTTGATGAAAATTTATACAAAAAATATATGTACAGAACATATATTGTCTACATATTAAAATAAAAATATAGATATTGATGAGCACAGCTACTTTTAATAGCTAGAAAAGCTTAAATGAAGCAAAGTAGATATGGATAGATCGTTGTTCTATTGTGTAGCATAGGTAATGGAGTGAAACCCTCCACTAACTATTGTTGTAGTTAGCTGCCACAAACACACATACAAACACTAATAACTGGAAAAGAAACACACACAAAACACACACACAATTACAATTGTAAAGTATATGAGCTTAACAAGAGGTACATCAATATATAGAGAGACTTAGTAGTTTGCTTGCAAGTCTCGTATTATATTGATATACTCTAGCTGTTAATACTAGTGAAAAGTTCATTGAATGCTGATGGAAGTATATATCATTATGATAGTCGTACATGAACAAAGCATTTTGAATAAAAATTAAATCAGAAAATTTAATGATTTTTAGCTTACGAAAAATTGGACTAGGGTGACCATTGTAATCAGCAAAAGTTATTATCCTCATTATTTGACGAATTACAACTGTATACAAATAGTCTGATTCCAATGTACAATTTGAAATGGTACCTTCTAGAGGTAGAAATCAATTGTTGCCACTCCCATCATTCTGGATTAACACTTAAATCCTTTTTCTACCGGTTAACAACTCAGGAGTCTTTATGCTCCATTTTCCACCCTATGTTAAGGTAGTTCGGGACTCATGAATTTTTACGATAAACTTGCCTTCAAAATTCCTACAAAGAAAGAGGGGCATAGGAGGAAATAAAATGTAAAATAAAAATGGGGGGTCACCGAGGTCACTCTTGAGATATGAGGGGAGAGATGTGGGGTGTTTGATGATCTTTTTATGAAAAATGGCCTCACGATATCTGGTCAAATTATAAGAATTTTGGAACAACCAAATGTATTCAAAAGCAAGCAAAATGATAGCCTGGGATGCAGAAAAACACTTGGAACTAAGTTGTTGCCGAACAATTTGCAAAGAAGCGAAAAATCAACAATAATATGCGAAAAATGGCCTTCCAGAATACACGTTTTTGGAGGATCAGACAGAAAAATGATAAATTTACTCAAAATCGAAATGATAGAAGTATTCTTTTTTTTCTTTATATGAAAAGTTTATAAAATTATGAGCATAAATCATTCATAAAATCAGGGTTTAAAGAGTTAGAGAAGAACAAAGGGTAAAAATCTTCGAAAACGAACAAAAAATCAGCCATTTGAGCGTTGTTCTCTGCTCCTTTTCGACTCATAAAAATTCGCTAAATTTTATAGTTCAAGCTTTTTCTCCTACTTTACACGGTGCACAACATTTTTGATAAATTTGTTTGCAGAATCTGGTCGATAAAGTACTATTTTTCTTCACCAAAAAACAAATTTCTTCGGTTTTCAATCGCTGACTCACTAGTGCCCAGACTTCCCATGGACAAGCACATGTTCTTTAATAAAAGTGCGCGCATGAGATGCGCAGTAGCAAGGGTCCCGAACTACCTTAAGGATATAATTTCTTCGTCAGACTGAAAACTCTGCTAATAAGCTCTGTTCGCAAAGAGAATTGCCTAATAATCCACACGTGTTTTGGGATATAATGGCTATGCCTGACAATTTATTACATAGCCAGATTTATTAAATATCTCAAAGGCATAAATACATAACTGAATGAACTGAATCAAACTAGTCAGTATTAACATATTGCCTTGTGAGGGTGAGGGCAATAGACCCCCAACCCAAGAACACAATAAGAGGCTGGCCTGGGGCAGAGGTGGGGTGAAAGTTAAAGAGCTGTGTGCCAGCAAGTCCGAGATACACACCATCCTTTATACACCATGAGTGTCAACATCATAGGATTCAAATTACTGAACATCAATTCCTGTTATCCAGGCTCCCATTGCACTGTGGGTAGCATTAAAAACAGTGGCTCAATTTTTGCATAAAATATTATTTGTTAACAGATAATGCATTTATCATTCACTGCTCGAACTTGAAAAAAATCCCCTTTTAATTTCAGTAGTATGATCACCTTGGTGAATGTTACCAAGTAATAAACAGAAACAGCACATTTATTTAATTATTTCTTTATTCTCTTGCTAAAATCAAGATGGCAACCATGTCAAATTCCCCACTCAAGGAAGATGAGTTTACTTCAAATCCCCTGGGTATGCCTGTCCCCCCCTCTGAGGCTTAACATTGACAGGTGCATAAAAACTTCTAAGTGACTATAAATAGAGCGCCTAGTGATTGCCTGTTCATTGACTGTTTAAAGGTATAGAGAGTATTCAAAATGTCTTGGTTGTCATATTTATTATAATTTTAAATCAGAGTCAACTATTTATTCTACAAATATTTAATCTGTTATTACTGTTCTTTTTTATTATTTTAGATACTAGCTAGATGAATGTTGCAAAGAATGTGGATTCTGAAACTTACTTCTTCTGCAAGCTAAGTACCCATTCAAGGAATCTCCATCTAAATTCAGTAAGCGAGCCACTGCCCTTAAGTGTTAGTCGTGGAAATCATCACAGCATATGTCACTATAAACTTAAAGAGATGCCAGCATCAATGAGACAAACATAAACAGTATATAACCAAAACTCTTACAAGTTTAATAGAAGGATAGAGAGTAAAGTATTACACAATGTCCAAAGAAGAAACTGATGATGGTGGGAAAAAATCAGAACCAATTCCAGTAGGTAAGTCAACAACCACATGATTATGATGAACTGAGCAGCATACTCTTACAGTACACAACAAAATAGTGAGGTTGGTTTAGTGAATTTAATGCATTACACATGCAATTCAAGTAGCAATTTATCATAGATAAAAACAAACATGATTGCATGCATATATACTGCTATATTAAAATACTGCTTTTTGCAATTGTACTCGGTTCATATATTAACTGCAACTGCCAGCAATAACAGCTAAACACAATACATTGTATTTGCATGCCCACAATTTGTGGTTCTTAAGATTGAATGCAATTGTATATAGCACTCTCAAACACAATTGCTGAAATATTGCTGCAATTGTGGTAACTCAATGCCAGAAAAAAATTTTCCTGTACCATGCTATACCTACCTATAATACCTATGTTCTACCTACCAACTTACCTACATGTACCTATTATTACCTACTAATTTGGAAGGGTTATATTGCTTTTGCTTGTCCTTCTCATCAGCAGTGGTAATTGTTAGAGAACATTCATTATTTAATCTCTTATGCATTTAATGTGATATTTATCTCCAATTTTCATTAGATGACATAGTTAGTGATCGATATAGAAGAAGGTCAAGAGCAAACATAATCGAAGAGAGGTTCTTGGATTTAAAACAGCAATACACCACAGATCTTGTTAATGGAGCAACAGATCTAGAAGAATCAAAAGCTTTGATTTTGGAAAAGTACTGTGATGAGCTGATATCAGTTGATGATGAGATTTATGACAAGTACCAAGTGTTAGATTTTGAGACACTACTCAACAATAACAAGGTATTCTCACCCTTTGTCCTATTATTATCCAACACTTTTATAATATGATTAATAGGGGAGATGGAAATTTTGTTGAGAATATATATAATATATGCATATATTACTGGCAGAGAGCAACAGCAACTTCAAAGAAAATAGTTACAGCTTCTTACAGTTCAAATTCAAAAACTGTGGTCACCTAGAAATATTTCAGGAATGTGTCTGTTGTTTTTGGGCCAATCAGAATGGTTGTCTTGTCACAAAGATAACAACCAAGTCCCTGATTGGTCAATAGACATTCCTGAAATTTTTTCCAGATGCCCATGGTTTTTGTGGCTACAGCCTCGAAGAGGCGAAGCCACTTAGTCTTTGGGTTGTAAGTAAGAGATTAGTAAGGGTGTGCGTAAACCACAGGAATTCTAATAATAAACTTCGGAACCAATCATTGATCGACTTTACAGTGCTGCGCCTCGAACCGTTGCCACTACCACAAAGTTTTTGATTACTTTTTGACATCTTTTTGACAACTTTGAATACCGCTTACCAATTAGATACTGGCGCTTCACTTTGATGTCTCGATAGGTGGAGTTTGTACATCATATCGAAACATCAAAGTGAAGCGACGATATTTAATTGGTTAGCGGTATTCAAGGTTGTCAAAAAGATGTCAAAAATCAATCAAAAACTTTGTGGAAATGGCAACGGTTCGAAGCGCAGCACTGTAAATGAGTAGACAATGATCGATAATGATAAACAAAGGACACTTTAAAATAACATAATTTCAATTCAGTGTTAAAATGAACAGAAACAAAACTGAGAATTTGAAAGTGAACTACTGCCTGAGTCTGTCACGAAAACAAAAACAATAATAAGGCGCATTGAATTAACCACCAATTGCATGCTATGCATAGTTCGTGAAGACTGACAAGATTCTCTTCCGTCAATCAACTAATTGCTTAATTGAGGCAAAAATTTGCTGTGGAAGTTTTTACAATCCAGAATTAAAACAGTACAAATTCATCTTTAAAAGAGTTAAATTAAAAATTGTTAAAGAAATAATTTGTGAACTTTTTCTGTAAATTAGGTCACATACAGCATAACTTTGCTCACGAGACTTCAAAGCCGTGACTAACAGTGAATGGAAGTGCTACTTAATCTCAAGCCTAAGTTAAATCATTAAAACTAAATAATAAATGAGATAAGCACTGGTGACTTTGGCTCAATTTTCTATGAAAAGGATATCTCTATATACCTGTTTATGTTCCAATTGTCTGTTTGTTTACTAAATTAGGAGTGACTCGACCAATTGTGTTTCGAATGCTTTTATGTCGGGTGCATAGCAATAAAATCTGGATAAGTTGTTTAGTGGCTGCAAATATCTAATTTTTTTGTTACATTATCTTCTATGAAAAAAATATTTTTGCCATTTGTTTGACAGCTATACATTTCTGTTTCTGGAGTTACAGAAACCTTACTAATCATCTAAGCACTCAGCAATCTCACATAAGCTGAAATTACAGTAAATAGCCAGTATTTAAACACTGTATCTCATTAATTTACTGAGACGCTTTTAATTCTTTCTATCCCATAAGGCTGTAGCCACATGCGCTTAGTAAGCGCCTATTTTTCAATTTGCACTGTAAAACTACAGAGGGATTTTTGCTAATTTGCTCTTTGTGGAAAACTATTATAAAATTCATTTACCAGCAAAGTTATCTAGTATCTGGATAATCAATTCTAATGAGACATTGCTCTTCACACATTAAATGTCTTCCTTCAAAAGAGCCAAAGGAGAATCAATTGCCTACGCCAGACCTTACATATCCTAGAGAGGTATGCATCTAATCTCATCAAACCAAACAGACCACCCGACTGGCGAACTGTTGAATTTACAAGCAGTCTTGATGACAAGCGTAATCTTGAAAATGTTCAAGGAAGCCATGATATTTTAAAGCAAATGGGTTACACCAAGCCAATCACAGATGGGCTTTCTTTCCCTGATCATGTCCAAGTACCAGACGTCGAGAGAATCAAAATTCTTGCAACAGAATTGTTCCTGGCAGCATATGAGACATACAAACTGGTACACAATGAGCATCCACATTTGAAGATACCCCCAGCTACAAGTTCTTGTGATAGAGGAGCTATGGCAAGTTCTTTAGAAACTCAACATCTGAAGGTAAGGTTGCTAATTAAGAAACTACATGTAGAGTAATAATGACAGGTGTCAGTAATAGTGAGGACAATCTTGAACATAACTGGTTGAGACAGTGCTGGTTTTGCAATGACCATGGTCTCAACTCACTGTCATGACCACATAGGTCAAAAAACATTGTCAACCACCCTACCCCTTTTCTCAATGTTGTTTCAGAGGATTGTCCATACAGCAGACCTGATTTCGAGTTGACAACAACATTGAGGTGAGAGGGGGATAGGAGTGAAGAGGATTGCTTTTGAATATGAACTCAAGTTTGTGAGTAAAATGTTGAATTGTCTCAAGGGTTTGTCCAAGCTAAGATTTGTAGGTAGTGTCAATAATAGCAAAATGTTGAGGTAAGGTAAAGCCCTCTACCCCTTCTATATCAGCGCTCCTTTTTACAAGCATTTAAAGCTAATTAAAGCAATACTAAAAGGAAAAAAAGTCGAAACAAGAATTAGTCTCCTTTGCAGCCGTTTTTTTGTTTCATTTAATCCTAAGCAAGTTGCTTGACGACACAAAAAACGGCTGCAAAAGAGACTAAACAAGGATGTGAGGTCACTGGGAATCCAACTCAGGACCTCTCCCACTAAAGGCCATGCACTAACTAACTGTGCCATCCTTGCTCCTGAAGAGGTATCAGCAATGAGAAAGTGTCAGCAACAGGGAAGTGTCAGCAACAGGGAAGTGTCAGCAACAGGGAAGTGTCAGCAACAAGGTAGTGTCAGCAACAGGGAGGTGTCAGGAACAGGGAAGTGTCAGCAACAGGGAGGTGTCAGCAACAAGGTAGTGTCAGCAACAGGGAGGTGTCAGGAACAGGGAAGTGTCAGCAACAGGGAGGTGTCAGCAACAAGGTAGTGTCAGCAACAGGGAGGTGTCAGCAACAGGGAGGTGTCAGCAACAGGGAGGTGCCAGCAACAGGGAGGTGTCAGCAACAGGGAGGTGTCAGCAACAGGGAGGTGTCAGCAACAGGGAGGTGTCAGTAACAAGGAAGTGTCAGCAACAGGGAAGTGTCAGCAACAGGGAGGTGTCAGCAACAGGGAGGTGTCAGCAACAAGGTAGTGTCAGCAACAGGGAGGTGTCAGGAATAGGGAAGTGTCAGCAACAGGGAGGTGTCAGCAACAAGGTAGTGTCAGCAACAGGGAGGTGTCAGGAATAGAGAAGTGTCAGCAACAGGGAGTGTCAGCAACAGGGAAGTGTCAGCAACAGGGAGGTGTCAGCAACAGGGAAGTGTCAGCAACAAGGAGGTGTCAGGAATAGGGAAGTGTCAGCAACAGGGAGGTGTCAGCAACAAGGAAGTATCAGCAACAGGGAGGTGTCAGGAACAGGGAGGTGTCAGCAACAGGGAGGTGTCAGCAACAAGCAAGTGTCAGCAACAGGGAGGTGTCAGCAACAGGGAGGTGTCAGGAATAGGGAAGTGTCAGCAGCAGGGGGATATCAGCAACAGGGGGTATCAGCAACGGGTGTCAGGAATAGGGAAGTGTTAGCAACTGGGGTGTCAGCAACAGGGAAGTGATAGAAACAGGGAAGTGTCAGGAATAGGGAAGTGTCAGCAGCAGGGGGATGTCAGCAACAGGGGGTATCAGCAACGGGTGTCAGGAATAGGGAAGTGTTAGCAACTAGGGTGTCAGCAACAGGGAAGTGTCAGCAACAGGGGGGTGTCAGGAATAGGGAAGTGTCAGCAATGGGAGTGTCAGCAAATGGGAAGTGTCAGCAACAGGGAGGTGTCAGCAACAGGGAAGTGTCAGCAACAGGGAGGTGTCAGCAACAAGGTAGTGTCAGCAACAGGGAGGTGTCAGGAATAGGGAAGTGTCAGCAACAGGGAGGTGTCAGGAACAGGGAGGTGTCAGCAACAGGGAGGTGTCAGCAACAGGGAAGTGTCAGCAACAGGGAGGTGTCAGGAATAGGGAAGTGTCAGCAACAGGGGGGTGTCAGGAATAGGGAAGTGTCAGCAATGGGAGTGTCAGCAAATGGGAAGTGTCAGCAACAGGGAGGTGTCAGCAACAGGGAAGTGTCAGCAACAGGGAGGTGTCAGCAACAAGGTAGTGTCAGCAACAGGGAGGTGTCAGGAATAGGGAAGTGTCAGCAACAGGGAGGTGTCAGGAACAGGGAGGTGTCAGCAACAGGGAGGTGTCAGCAACAAGGAAGTATCAGCAACAGGGAGGTGTCAGGAACAGGGAGGTGTCAGCAACAGGGAGGTGTCAGCAACAGGGAGGTGTCAGCAACAGGGAAGTGTCAGCAACAGGGAAGTGTCAGCAACAGGGAGGTGTCAGGAACAGGGAGGTGTCAGCAACAGGGAGGTGTCAGCAACAAGGAAGTATCAGCAACAGGGAGGTGTCAGGAACAGGGAGGTGTCAGCAACAGGGAGGTGTCAGCAACAGGGAGGTGTCAGGAACAGGGAAGTGTCAGCAACAGGGAGGTGTCAGCAACAAGGAAGTATCAGCAACAGGGAGGTGTCAGGAACAGGGAAGTGTCAGCAATGGGAGTGTCAGCAACAGGGAGGTGTCAGCAACAGGGAGGTGTCAGCAACAGGGAAGTGTCAGCAACAGGGAGTGTCAGCAACAGGGAAGTGTCAGCAACAGGGAAGTGTCAGCAACAGGGAGGTGTCAGCAACAAGCAAGTGTCAGCAACAGGGAGGTGTCAGGAATAGGGAAGTGTCAGCAGCAGGGGGATATCAGCAACAGGCGGTATCAGCAACAGGGATGTCAGGAATAGGGAAGTGTTAGCAACTGGGGTGTCAGCAACAGGGAAGTGATAGAAACAGGGAAGTGTCAGGAATAGGGAAGTGTCAGCAGCAGGGGGATGTCAGCAACAGGGGTGTCAGGAATAGGGAAGTGTCAGCAATGGGAGTGTCAGCAACAGGGGGTGTCAGCACCTGGGAGGTGTCAGTAACAAGGAAGTGTCAGCAATGGGAGGTGTCAGGAATAGGGAAGTGTCAGCAACAGGGAGGTGTCAGCAACAAGGAAGTGTCAGCAACAGGGAGGTGTCAGGAATAGGGAAGTGTCAGCAACAGGGGGTATCAGCAACAGGGGTGTCAGCAATAGGGAAGTGTTAGCAACTGGGGTGTCAGCAACAGGGATGTGATAGAAACAGGGAAGTGTCAGGAATAGGGAAGTGTCAGCAGCAGGGGGATGTCAGCAACAGGGGTCTCAGGAATAGGGAAGTGTCAGCAATGGGAGTGTCAGCAACAGGGGGTGTCAGCAACAGGGAGGTGTCAGCAACAAGGAAGTGTCAGCAACAGGGAGGTGTCAGCAACAGGGAAGTGTCAGCAACAGGGAGTGTCAGCAACAAGGAAGTGTCAGCAACAGTTAGGTGTCAAGAATAGGGAAGGGTCAGCAGCAGGGGGATGTCAGCAGCAGGGGGTATCAGCAACAGAGGTGTCAGGAATAGGGAAGTGTTAGCAAATGGGGTGTCAGCAACAGGGAAGTGATAGAAACGGGGAAGTGTCAGCAACAGGGGGGTGTCAGGAATAGGGAAGTGTCAGCAATGGGAGTGTCAGCAACAGGGAAGTGTCAGCAACAGGGAGGTGTCAGCAACAGGGAGGTGTCAGCAACAGGGAAGTGTCAGCAACAGGGAGGTGTCAGCAACAAGGGTGTCAGGAATAGGGAAGTGTCAACAACAGGAGGATGTCAGCAACAGGGGGTGCCAGCAACAGGGGGGTGTCAGGAATAGGGAAGTGTCAATAATAATGAGCTGTTGATAATATGGGTATCAGTAATAGCAGGCCGTGTAGTGAGGTGTCAATAGTAGTGAAATGGTTGTAATGACATGAAGAGGTGTCAGTAATAGCAGATTGTGTGTAATAGTGAAGGGTTGGTAATAGTGGAGTGTCTATAATAATGAGGTGTGGCAATATTGGTCAGTAATAGTGAGGTATCACTTTTTGATATCAGTAAGGCCCATAATAATGAGATGTCCACATAACAGCTAGCTAGAGCCTGTCAGAGGTGTTCTGCTTAAGGCAATATTTGACTATAAGAGGCTAGGTGGAAAATGACTTTAAACATTTTTTCTTACAGAAAGATTTAGCCAGATCAGGACCATCACAAAACATTACTCTTCCACAAGCAACTGAAACAGTCTCCACAACAAATGATTTACAATGGCACGTTTGTGGTGAAAACGCTGAATTTTCTTGTGAAGACTGTAATGAGTCTTTCTGCTCCAGTTCTGTCACAGCATTTCACAGAAAATGGCCAAGTCATGTTACAAGAAGGATTACTTCATCACATTCTGTAGACGCAGAGCAGAGAGAACGTTCTCCTTCACCTGTCTTGTATGAGAATGTTGTCTTAAGACCAACTGTTAAATTTCAAGAAGAAAAACTAGACACAAGGTAAATTTACCTGAATATTTTGTAAGATTTTATTTTTACAATACATTAATCAATGCAACAAAAATGCCATGTCAGGAAAATGATCATACTGGATGGCAAATACCATGATCATAACCTTTTCCTAAGAGAGAAAATGAAGGAAACCTCTGTTAACTGCCTCCACTTTCTTTGATGTGTTGATCATCCAAACTTTTGGATGCATGTAACCAGTTTTCTGCTTATAAGGCATGCTAAATATTGATCAGTTTTGCTGGCATTATACTTGACTTTGCTACTTTGTTTATCAATCAGTTGTTTTTGACCTTTGTGACCTTGTGTAGTTCCAGAAAATATCCATACCCCCCCCCCCCAAAGGGGATTTTGAGATCCCCCATACACCCTGGAATTTCTGTTCCAAGGAGTGTTCATAAGATCCCCACCCCCTGGAATTTCCATGAATTTTCAACTTGGCTTTTACTACCCCCTGGAAACCCCCAATGCCCCAAAACGTGCTTATTTAACTGTAGGCATTTACCTGGAGCAGTTTAGATATCTATAATTCATGGATACAGACGTAGGTGGCATTGAAAATCTTCTTTGTATGCTACCGTAAACACTCTGTGTATCTAGAATAAGCTGCATAATTTTCTGACAAATCTCCAATCTTAAATTTACTGTCATTTCTCTTGTTTTACATCTTACAAGATGAAAATTTGCACTTTTACTAATATCCAGGTGCTATTTCTATTTCTGGCATTCGTTTTGATGGTGCTGCTTGATTTAGGGATAAAGGGTCACATGACAAGAGGGTCACAATCTTTAGTTACAAGACCAAACTAAGTATAAGATTAAGGCTACAAATATATTCAGCTTTACTTTTTGTCTATTGAACTGACGTCACTCTGTGATCAGAAACAGCAGCACTGTACCAGAAGAAGATGTTGGCAGAGGCATCCTAATTGCTATAATTTTAGAGCAGAAACCACCACATTAATTATCATTATATTCCAAATGGCTCTAGCTGGTTTGCCTTTTGATATTGTACTATATTATATGCCTTCATCTGAACCACAAATTGTCAGAAACCTTGTGGTTTCCATGAGGCAATTTGCAATTACAGCAATTTTGTTATGGTGGTGTGTGAGTTGTTGTATATGGCTCATATCTGTTGTTATGTTGTGCCCTTAAGATTTATCAGGAGCTTATGGTGAAACAAATAAATTGATTTAATACTGTCTTTCATTAAAATTTTTAGTTCCAGAGATGCTGTTCATCTTCCACCAATACCAAGACCAGGATCGCAGGGTTCCTCAGTGTCACCTGAGTGTCTACACTGCTTTTGTATAAATGAAAAAGATGTGGTAAAGTGTGTTGCCTGTGGCAAAACATTACAAGGTCATGAAACTGCTTCACATAACACTGAAATACCAGGTGATAATGACAGAGCGATCAACCTACCTGTACTGCAATCCTTCCAGATTCCCAGGAATGTCTTGTCAAGATCACAGACTGATATTCAGGTAAGTCAAGCCCTTTCCATGTGCCAGTCAACTGAATTCCCAATACTATGGAGTTTAACTCTGAAATGCTTTGGAGCAGTGGGTGATTCAAACAACATTTCCCGAACCTAGCTACATGTATCACTGTTAAGATCGATCGCCACCCAAGTTTTCCTGCCTAAAAGAAATAGAAGGGCGAGCAACTTAAAAATAAAAGCCCTCTAAGAGGACATATGGTTACTGGTCAAATGATAAATAAACAAGCAAAGCAATTAAACAGATAAACAAACAAACCAACAAAAATATTTTAATTAAATAGAAAAGAAAGAAAGAATGCTTTTGAGAAAAAATAATTATAATTGTTCTGTCAATATGGAGTCTACGAGAATGATGAAAGTGCTCCAAAAAATCCTCCAAATTATATATTACAAATTAAAGAAAATGACAAACTAGGCAATAAACCACAACTTTCTATTCCTAAAAGTTTTGAGGTTACTGAACAAACAGAACAGTCTTTGTAGTCACATCTGGACTCATTGGCTCTTTGTTAAATGGCTAATTAAATTCAAAAATACTTTTCACGTGTATTTCACATCCTTTTTGCATATTTCCCCCAGTAGTGTAGTGAGAGGTAAAATAAAAGCTGTGCCTGGTTAAATAAGAAAAATAAAGATAAATCATTGTCTACTTACCAATATATCCAAACAAACACAAGACCTTTTTGTCAGCGGTATCGACGAAGCCAATGCCGAGTATGTTCATAGACTCCATATTTATCGAGAACTTCTAAGATTTTTTCATCGAAAGGAAATATCTAATGAAATTATAACAACCGCCATCTAAAAAATGAGTTAAGTAATCCTCGAGCCAATTCCATACCTTTTTCGTTCTCTCTTCGTGAACGACTTCGGGAAATCCGAATTACTTACACACTTACTTACACGCTCGATGACATGATGGTTACTGGCTTGCATACAAGGCAGTAACCACAAAAAGAGTCATCCAGGAATCATTAAAAAATGAATATGTAATGGCACAGATCAGAGGAACTCGTCAAAGTCATCAAAAACTTATTTTTTCTGTTTTACTACTTTAATCCACTTCAAAATCTCTCAAATTTATCTAAATACATACTAACCCCCATAAAACCTTTTAACCTAAAATTATCTTCAGAAAAATTTAAACTGGCAAAATATATAATTAAACCACAAAATGCCATGTGTTCACAAATGTGAGAAATAGAAAAGGAAGAATTCTTAAAATAGAAGATGAAATGTCAAAAATTGGGTTCTGATTGTTAATATTGTCAATGAAGAACTCCTGTTGTAGGGATATTGGTAGATTGGTTCGATAGTTGTATGAAGGTGGACATAGAGAGGTTGTACGTAGTGTGCATGAGGTGGTCTTTAATTATAAGGAAATGTTTTCAGATGGTGTTGAACTGTAAAGAATTCATCCTAGAGAGGCTCACTAGCTGTGCCATTTGGAGACTCATTTACATATCGGTTTTATCAGTTTTTATTCTCAATATTATACAGCTATTATCTTTACTTTTTCAGAGAGCAGAATCAATTGTTCCTAATCCTCCAGGACAAGAAAGTCCTAGAGTATATAATCCCTTTCAAATAAATAAAATGAAAGAAGAAGGTCAAAACTTTGTCAAACTGTTGAAGGTATGTTCATAAGATCATTGATTATATAGTGTAGGTCGCTGGATTATTTTACTATTGGATAACTCAAACTGTTAATGTCCACCGCTTCAGTTAATTGAAAAAAAAAATGGAAAAGGATGGAAATTAAAAAATAGTATATGGAAGTAAAAAATTGGTTTGATTGGTTGGTATTGAAATGTTGTAGAGTCTGAATCATGCAGATGGTATTTTTGAGAGATGTGGCTGTCAAAATAGCAAATTCATCTAAGAGAGGCTACCATTTTGGAGGCTCAATTATTACATTTATTTAGCTATTATTTTTACTTCTTCAGTGTGCAGAAAAACTGGGATTTACTCCTGAAGAATTAAATATTGCCTACAGCTTCCACAGAAGTGATCCTATTGACTGGCTTCAGAATGAGTGGTTTAATAAAATCCAACAAGTGATGAAGAAGTTTGCCAATTCTACCAAAGACAAAACCCTTGGTAATCTAAGTCCACAAGAGGCAAGAGAAGCATTGATAGAGCAAGATGGCGATGTTTACAAAGCTTGCAAAAAGTGCATAACAGATCGAATGAAGAAAGTATGTAAAGCTGGCTGCAATCTTTTCAATTAGTTTTCATTTGTAGGACCAGCCTGGCATGAAAGTACCAGCTAGACCAAACACACTAGGACCTCAATCAACACTGGAGACAGCATGGTCGAGTGGTCAAAATGTCGGCTTTGCAATCCAGTGGTCCCGAGTTCGAGTCCTGGCCACTATAGCTGAGGTCGAATTTGTTCTGGGTAGTTCAAGTTCAAATTCAACTTTTTGACCATGCTTGTAAATAGCCAACTGGTTGTGATTCTTAAATTAATTATGCTTATGCTTATTTTCAGTTATCATGGTTATTTTATTCTGTTTAGAGGGCCACACATTTGTCAGTTAATAAATAATAATAAATACTTTATTTAAACTGGAAGATCTATCAGCATTACAAACACTGGTCTAAACAAGATGTCCAGTCTAGCTAATAAAAATACTATAAACACTCTCTCTAGTAGCACCCTCTCTCTTCTCTCTAAAAAATACAATATACTATGTATGTAAATATAGTTGAATAACTGTCACGTGCTACCTCATTGAATAAAAGTCAATTTATTATTATTATTTATTTTATAACACCAAATTTAAAATGAAATGTAAATAATGCAGTTGACTGTGTTCAGCAGATTTTTTTGGGTTTAATGTCCATGTTTTATCCATGTTTTTCCTTTGTAGACCTGGGCTATTATATAGACTGAACAAATTATGTAAATAATTATGTAGTTGTGTCTATTGGATAATTTTTGCAATTTTTAAATCTATGCTTATCCAAGAATGTGTGAAGGCCTAACCATTTCTAGCTGTACTTTATTAAAAGGCAGCAGCTCCATCCTTAGTAAGGGTTGCCCCCCTTCTTCAAACAATTGCAAAATGATCTGCTCCACCAACTGCATAGCTGCCAACCCCCAAGGCTTTTGTATCTGGAGATCAACATTTTTTCCTTAGAATTGGGTCGATTTTCACGTTCAGTGGGAGGGGGGGAATTCGGTCAATTTTCACGCTCAGTGGGGGGGGGGGTTGGAAAGACGATATTTCAAGAAAGATAGACGATATTTCAGTTAAAATGGCCGCAATTTTAGGATTCGAGCAATTATCGGGGAGATTTAGGTCTTTATCCGGGAGACCGGGAGACGAGGCCCAAAATCTGGAGATTATCGGGGAGATTTAGGTCTTTATCCAGGAGACCGGGAGACGAGGCCCAAAATCTGGAGACTCCCGGATTATCCGGGAGGGTTGGCAGCTATGCAACTGTGCCAATGGGATAGCAGTTACCAACCCACTGAACACCCTCAAATTCATTGACTTAAATTTATTGTGATAGCTAGTTTATAACATATTAGTTTATGATATAAAGTTTCAAAAAGTATCAAAAAATGAAAACAAACAAGCAAAAGGAAGTTGAATCACAGCTATCCAAAGCTAATATCATTTATCATATATATATATATATCATAGCTGCCAACCCCCAAGGCTTTCGTATCTGGCGATCAACATTTTTTCCTTAGAATTGGGTCGATTTTCACGCTCAGTGGGGGGGGGGGGGTTGGAAAGACGATATTTAAAGAAAGATAGCCGATATTTCAGTTAAAATGGCCGCAATTTTAGGATTCGAGCGATTATCCGGGAGATTTGGGTCTTTATCCGGGAGACCGGGAGACGAGGCCCAAAATCTGGAGACTCCCGGATTATCCGGGAGGGTTGGCAGCTATGATATATAAAGCTAAAAAGAGAAAATGTATCTAGAACCTTATTTAAAATCAGTTAAAATCCAAGAATACAAATACAATTATAGTAGTCATGAGACTTTGATTGAAAGTCTAAATAACCTTTCTCACTGTGCTATGAATTTTTTGAAGTTTGGCTATTTTTTATGTTTGCATGCAAAAAAAGAAACAGCTATAAAATCCAAAATCAGAAGCACTGTGAAGAAAGAGAATTTGTTTGTGAATCTCATGCAACAGAATGTATTTATTTCTTCTTATTTTTCACCCATTTACTAGCTAAATGATCTTATGGAGTCCAAGCTCTATGCCAAAACTAGTGATGCCATCAAAGCCCTTGATGATTACAATGGTAATGTAGAGGAAGCCATTCACCAGCTCCAAAGGAAGACATTTGAACCCATGTTGCAGAGAATTAAGGACAGCTGCATATCAGAAAACAATGTTGTTGGTTTATCTGACAGCCAAAACAGCCCTTCTCAAGATGATGAGAATTTTGAAGCTTCTGTGTCTAACAAAGAGATTAACATGGATGTGAGTTTGTATCTGTTTTTGTTTTTGTTTAAATTTGTATATTTTTATTTTGTATTTTGTTTATATTCATTTGTTTGTATTTGCTTGCTTGTTTGCTTTTTTGTGTTTTGTCATATAGTACGTATCAGCAACTGGTTCTATCAATAACAAATCCTTTTAAGAATCTTTAAAGCACAGAGAATGATATGATCATTTATTATGGAATGATAACTGATCATAACATGTCGTAAACAATGTGTGGTTCACATGTACATGTATGAGCAATGTTTGTGAAAGTGGCCCAAAGACTGATCTCTGAGGAACACAAGAAAAACACTGTTCAATTAAAATAGTTTTTTGTATGCATGAGTGTGAAACAGTTGTTCAGTAACTGTTGGTATCTTGGTGCATGTCTTGCAATTGATATTATCAATAAAAGCAGTCAAAAATTGTTATTATTAATATTATTATTTAGAGGTTAACACAGTTAGCGAGTGAATTATTGGGATTTACACCTTCACGAGTTTGCTAACAATAAACGAGAAATTTTAAATACTGCACGAGGCGTTAGCTGAGTGCAGTATGAGAAAATTTCAAGTTCATGCATTGTTAGTGAACGAGTGAAGGTAAATCTTCATAATTCACGAGCAAAGAGTGCTTTACGGTAACCTTTTTATTAATTAATATATTCAATTTGAATACACTGCAGAAGCAGGCTAACACTGTCAGTACGACATCTAAGATCATTAGAAATAACTCAGGTCACCCAAAATAGTAAGTTAATTCAAAATTAACAATACAATATTGAAAAATTACCATGATACAAGAACTTTAGAGTTGTTAAAAGACAATAAACAGTTCTCAGAATCCATATTTACAACTTGCTTGATAAAATTGAAATCGTCCATATAATCAAGTTAGAGCTACTTTTTTGGTTCGTTAAAAGTGATTCAGCACTGAGTCCTAGAATTCTGTTAGTGAAAGGTCTAGAAATTTATCGCTGGAGTTTTATTATAAGATATAGGTTTAAACTGGCGACTTACGGTTGAAATACTGCTAAACTCAGCTGGTACAAGACGTACATGTAGTTGTTGTCTGTCAATGAGCTAAAGGCTGAAGTACTCGTTTGGCATAGGTTTTCTTCGATTCCTGATAAAATTGCTTTACCTCATCTGAGAGAACTTAATTGTGGCGACTCAACTTTCTATGAGATTTGGGTTTTGGATAACTGTGGGTGAAAAACAGTAAATATTAAAGATGAATTTGGAAAGCCGGCGAACTGACTGTTTTCAAGCTGTTGAAATATGTTGATCTCAGTAAGCTAACCCAAAAAAACACTGTTTATAATACCTTCAAAACAGGCACATCAAGCAGTCTTCTTTTTGTTTTAAATGTGCTTGTTAATCTTCTCTTTTTCGAAAAATCCTCAAATTTATCACTATAGGAACATTTTTTCTTTCTCACTGTGCATTGTTGCCATTGATTGTTAGTATTTATTACTCAGTATTATTACGTTGTGACGTGTTGTCATGTCATATAACCACACATCACGTGGTACAAACAATTTGTACAGTGTATGAAAATTGAATAATAGATATTTATATTTACATATTTATGAATTTTATGCATAGTTATATTTTATACACATTAATTTGTTACTTTCCTATTTAACTTGATTATCATGAATTTTATTTATCAAAGATCATTTTTTTTTTGTATATTATTTTAATATGGGCTTTCACCAAGTTGGAGCTTTAATTGCTCTGTTGTGGATAGATCGACGTCCATCACTGACCTTTGTTTTTGTTTTCCTTAGCTCTGTATTGTTTTATTATTTTTAGTAATTATTCTTATATTTTTTTAGTTTTAATTGTAAATATTATGTATATTATCTATTGTCAGTGAAGGCTAAATCACTCTGTTGTATTTTTAAAGTAAAATATTATTTTGTTTGTCTTTTCTTTATAACAGCACCAAATAAATATGATGTTTGCTGAGAAAGGATTTCAATCACGAAAGCATGCAGAGACAGCCATTAAGCTAATTGATATGGATTTCTCAGTTAGTGATTCAGTTGAAGCTGCCAAAGCTAATGGTGATCTTGAAAGGTCCCTTAAGTATTTAAAGCAAGAATGCATCTTATGCTGTGACACAAAACCAGAAAATCATGTAAGCCACAGTAATTTGGTTCCTAATGATGATGATGAGGATGATTTTCCAAACACTCAGAGGTTTTCCAAATTGAAGTTTATAAGGAAGACATGCACTCATTAATTCCATTCATATTTAATTTTGTTTCCAGATGGTAACCATGCTGCACTGTCAGTGTCGTTTTTGCAAGTCTTGTGTCAGTGAGTTTTTCAAAGTTGTCATCCATGAGCAAAACATTATGAAGCTTGTCTGTCCACAGTGTGGCGAACCTAAAAATCTGGAAGACGGTGCTGTTGCCATGGAATACTATAGTAATTTGGATATTTTGGTAAGAGCTAGTTTTGGGTAAAACAAAAAATGAGGAATCTGAAAACAGAAGCTTGACCATTGTTTCCTCATAATCAAGGGATTTAATGTTTTTCTAATAATAGATGCTAATGTGCATCCCATTTGTCAATGAATCTAAGAGCCTTTATTTGATAATAATAAATAATAAATGAATAATAATAATAATAATAAATACGTATCTATATAGCACCATTTCTGGCAGTTCAATGATGCTTAATTTACAATAATAATAGTAATAAATCTTCTACAGCAGGTCACTCATACTCACTACCTCTACATTAACACATCGTTCAACTTGCATGTTAATTTTTGCTGACGGAGGGAAAACTGGAGAACCAGGAGGAAAAACCCTTGTGGCATGGTAGAATTATTACACATCAAACAAACTCAATTCACATATGATCTGATGCCTGAGCCAGTACTTAATTGAACCCCAACCACAGCAGTGAAAGGCCAGTGCTCTCACCACTTGTTGGCTGGCCAACTATATAATTATGGACTTAATGGTTCCTTTCTCTTGCCAACAAATCAGGCATAGTTACAGTCTTGTACATGTTCTGTTAATGACTTGATATTAATACCATTCTCTTTCCAGATTCGTCAATGTGTGGACTCTGAAACCCATGATTTATTTCAACGAAAATTGCGTGATCAAACACTTATGAAGGAACCCAACTTTAGATGGTGCTCACATGTATGTTATTGCTATTATAATGCATCTGTCATTAATTTGTTTGTTTGTTTGTTTGTTTGATATTTATTTACTTCTTTTTTTGCTGTTGAAAGAACATTTATTTATTAAATGGCCATTTGTCTTTTATAATTATTATTTTTGTTTGTGTCATTGGTAGTGTTCATCAGGATTCATAAATGACACGCCAAAGGATTTAAAAATGGCTTGTCCAAGCTGTCAAAAGTGTACATGTTTCCTGTGTAAAAGACAGGTTTGTGCCATTTTATACCCATTTATACTATATATATAATTATAGCGGAGCTTCGGCCCGCGCGAGCGGAGCACCATACCTAAGAAAAAATGGTAACCCATCGAGTTGATTTTTCATGGACACACAGGGAGCCCAACGGCTGTACGTCCGTCCGTCCGTACGTACGTCCGTGTACATCGCGATGCTGATTGGCTGATTGCTTTTTGGCGCCAACTTGACGCGCGCTGACACCTTGAAATCTGAAAATTTACAAGTTTCCTTGCAGTTTTAACTTGCAAAGCTTAAAAATATTATTCTCGAAACCTCGTAAAAATTTAGCGATTTTCATGATCATTAATCTGTACCAATCTTGACAGGTTAAAGCGAAAAAAAACGTACGTTTGAATTTTTTTTCGGGCCCGCCGGGGTGTCGTTTCAAAAACTGCTCGAAAGACGAAGGACACAGAGAATATTTTCAAAGTTGAAGCTGGACGACTTTTTAGTTGGATTCGTAGCTTTAAAAAACTTCTCATAATGAATGAGTCATTAAGGATCGTGTATTATTCGTTTCGTGAAGATGCCTTCAGTAAAGCTGCTTAAAATTAAAATTATCGACTGTGTCTTTCTTATCTTCCGAAACTGCGCGTTCGTTCGTCTGTGTCCCTTGCAACAACTCGTTTTGACGCTTGAGCGATGCCAGTTGTCGTTGTAACTCCTTCAGCTCTTGCTGCTTCACCAGATGCTCATGTTTCTCCTTCTCGGCTTCGATTTGCTGGCGTAAACACTCGACATCGTCAGTGGTTACATCCTCCACTACAGGCAATTCACTAAAACTCTCGTGAAACACGTCCGTGTTCTCGTCTAAGTCCTCCTCTGCTCCCCTGTCAAGGGCGGCGTAATCTCGTCTCGTGTTAGCACGAAGTTCGCGAGACATAATGTAGATCAATACTAAGAAATATATATAAATACTAAGAAAGACTACTGGATCGTACAAGAAGCATGTGCTAGTGACTACTATATAGAAATGTGATAGCTAGAGATGTTACCTAATACGATACCCAGAACCTAGGCAACGGGGAGCCGCCTTGGTCAAATTAATCATTTTAATCCAATCAAAATGTGCCAAGTTGGAAATCAAGAATCGTCTGCATTGAGCGTGAAACAAGGACTATGCTTCTAAAGACAATGTAAAGACAACAAGGAAAGCACTTCAAGGTAAAGACCCTGGCCAGAAAATGATGTCAAAAAGTCTCTTGTACCTATATTTGATCTTTTAGCTTTTATTTGGGATTGATGACTTAAAAAAATAAACGTTTATGCACGTTGAACTGTGGCCAAGTTTAAACAAACACTCGATCAAGTACGGCATGAAATGTACAACGACATTTTGTTTTACGGTGAACTTTTTACACTAGTTCTAATAATAAAATTAGTAAAAAAATTGATTTTGAACTTATTTCAACCCCACTAATGTGTAAATACAGCTCAAGTTTATGTCTCGAATTTAATGAAAAAATTGACAGGAAAAAAAAGAAGGAATTTATTGCTCAGTGAGTCCTATGAGACCCTAAATGCAGACTGAAAATGCTTAATTCCTTGTTTTCTTGTTATGTCAAGTAGCTGTTTTTATAATCACTTTAAATTGTATTCATCAGTGTAATCTGGAAGAGAAAAGTGGGAGACAAATATTCACCTAGCTAGTGTGTCATTCTATTCTACATTAAATAACAAAACAACAACAACCACAAAAAACAAGATGTCACAAATATAGTGAAGACAGACAAATCAAGATTTGTTGTTCTGTAATATTCAGGATGTTGAAAAGGTTTAATTACTTGTATCAATTTAAAAAAAGGTTTTGGAGATTTGGCTTTCTATTTCTGAAAATTATGAACCACTACAAAGTCAATAATTTATGAAATCTGACAGTAAATCTGAATATTAAAATCTACTGTTATAAAGCTAGGTCACTGAGCTTACAAGTCCATACAATATACAAACGAAAACCAAACTTATTTTAAAAATGCTTTTTAAAATATGTTCTTTTGGGCATACATTCCTATTGCTTTTTAAAATAATCTTCATTTCAACTTTTTCAATTACCACAGGAAGCCACAGAATATTAAAATTGAAATTGGAGCTCTGCTTTTAGGTAGTAGTTGTTTTGAGTTGTTTTACAATTTCATCTAAAGTCATGATTAGTGTAATCTGGAAGAGAGAATTCTTGTTTCGTGTAAAGACAACTATTTATCTGTGTCATTCTATTCTACATAGTACAAAAACAAGATGCCACAATACTGTCAAGACAGAAAAATCTAAATATAATGTTCTGCAATGTCTAATTGCAGTAATTGTTTAATTGAAGGATGTTGAAATCAGGTTCAGTACTATTTAATTTTATGTGAATGAAATCAGCTTGAGGGATTTTTGCATTCTATTTCTGAGAATTATGAACCACTACTACAAAGTCAATTATAAAATCTGACTGAATCTGAATAACTATCACTATGGTGACTGAGCTTGAAAGCCTTATAAATCTCAGGAGACTGAAGGGCAAGAAATAAAGCTTGATCTATAATCTTTATTTAAACCTTTACAACAAAATGCAATCTTTGTTTGCCTATTACCACAGGAAGCCCCATTCATTTGAATCAAATTAACGTCAAAATAAAACAAAGTATTTAAAACTATTATTATATTTAAATGGGAGCTCCGCTATTAGGTAGTACCTAATTTTTATATTATATATCATTATAAAATATTTGAGATATAACACACGCTGATTAGGTGGCTACAATGTGTATATCAGAGGAGAGAGACATGGTGTGCACAAAAATCATCAAAAATATTTTATAAAAGCAATCTAAAACGATTGCTTATGTCTGTGTACAGTGTGATATAAACACTCTGGAAGATGTAGAGCACTCGAAAAGCAAACTTGCTTTCCTCTTGCTCTACATCTTCCATTATGTTTATATCACAGTGCAGAGACGTGTGCACATTTTATATTCCTTAAAAAGACCATGTGATTATAGCACTAAGAGTCTGAGTGAAACTCAGTATTAATGTCTGTGTGATGTATGCAGCTACTAACTGCTATTTTTAGTCATTTTGCCATTGCCCATACAAGGCTCAAGGCATACGTGCGTATGGAGGAGACCATATACTTTCAGCAATTCTATTAAGAGCCTTGTATGAGTGATGGCAAAATTACTAACAATAGCCTTTGTCGTTGCATACATTGCAATGACACATTACAGACATCAATACTGAGTTCTGCTCTAAGTAGTAATGGTTGGTTGCTAATATTCATGGTTACCATTGTTTGATCTGCCTTGTGAGTGAATGCATTCATTTCTGGTTTAGTGGGAAGACCAACACGAAGGAATATCATGTGAATGCTTCGCTGCTTGGAAGGAAGCTAATGACCCTGAGGCACAAGCAAATGGTCTTGCTGCACACTTGAAGCAAAATGGAATTGGTAATGATGAACTCCTATTTGTTTTGATCAATAATTTACTCTGAAAGTACCCCAGAAATAAAGATTTTACCTAATGATAATGGATAAATATATGCCTGTCAGTGATGAAGTGGTGCCGTTATCAATTTGGTGTTTTTTTTGTTTTTTGTTTGCATAATCCCCCAATTCTTTGCTTTTGTTGTTTTACCAAATCATGAAGCTTGGTTAACTTTCTAACCATAGTGGATGGCCCAGTAAATGTAATAGTTAACCTGCTGTATTCTGTTACAGAGTGTCCAAGCTGCAAATTTCCTTATGACCTTGCCAAAGGAGGCTGTATGCATTTCAAGTGTAGCCAGTGCAGCCATGAGTTTTGTAGTGGATGCTACAAACCACTCAGACGTGGTCAGGTAGGTTCCTTTATTGAATGGATGCATAAGTCAATCAGTTGGTCTTTTCAGTGGTCTGATGGTTTTAATAATAAGTTTACTTAATAAGTGAGTCAGTCTGTCCATTGGTCAGTTGATAGGTGGGTGGATGGGTGGGTAGGTAGGTAGATAGGTGGGTGGGTGGCTCGGTGGGTTTATGGGTGGCTGGGTGAATGTGTGATTCTGAATTTCTGAGCAGCAAACAAAAAAAGATGCATGACAAGGTATTAACGAAGGTATCAGGGTACCCCTAGCGACCGGTGTGCGTTCAACTCTATATTGCGCCAAAACTTTTAGTCTAAACTACATTGAAGTATACATTTTTAGAAAGCTGAATAAATGTAGAAACTATTTCAGTCTATTATTTTTATCATAAAATAATTGATTTCCTTTTAGGTTAGAGCGAATTATTCAAATTTTCACCGAGGTGTCTTCATGGAGTTCTCGGTCAATCAATATTGAGCCGAAAACAATGTTTACTATCTTTCTGAGATCATGAGATATCACTTGTCAAAAGTGTGTCTCAGATTTTTGATTAGTTGCCCTGTTGTTCTGTTATACGTTCCTAAAGTTACAACACCACCAAAATAGCTGTATCCGATACAAAAAAGACGATAACTTTGGAATGGAGCAAAAAATCGAAAATCGGAGATACACTTTTAAAGAACAATTATTGAAGACGACCCCTGCCAAATTTCAGATGAATCCATTAAAATCCCTTTGACTGGGAACTCAAAATACACGGCTAATTGAACGTAAATGCACTTGAATCGGAGAAAAACGCAAAAATATGTTTTGGAGCCATGAAGCGGGTTTGTTGATACAAGGGGATTATAACACCTCATAATCTTGCCTGATGACAGCTGAAGTAAAGGGCAACCAAAATCTTGTTACGTTTCCCACACAAATGACGGGAAGTCAAGGCAATTTGATCCCATTGAACTTTAGCTCTTGTTGAATAATCTTTTTAATACAAAGGTTTCGATAGTTAAACAAATATATTCTTCGCCGACAAGCTCTCTTGATGACAGGTCAATTGACAAGTGATGTCAACAGATAATTGACAGGGATTAATCTGGAAAAAAGTTTTTTTGCTTATAACTCGCTATTAAAAATCGCTAGTGAAATAATTTGTTCACTAAATCATAGCTTATTGTGTATTCTCTCAGAAAATGCAAAAAAGTAAAAATCGACCCTTTTGAGAAACTTTGGGGTACCCTGATACCTTAAATAAAAACAAGCTAATGGTTTTACAGTGCTTATACTAAACACCTAAAAGGCTAAAGGATTGAATGAATTGACAAACAAAAGAGAGGCTGAAAGGGAAAAGGAAATTGCTTTTATTTAGACCTCTCATCTGTCTATATTATGATGAGATTTGGTTTTCTGTACATCTGTACTCTTACTAATAGATAGTTATGCATAAATGACATCAAAATACTAACAATAAAGTTGTAGCATGGCTGTTATTCCCTCACATTCACGCTGGGCATAAATGACCCCAAAATCGCTCATCAAAACGTCATCGTTTTACTCAAGCCATCATATCTTCAAGAGTCTTCCATCGATTGGGACGAAATTTTGACCATTTTTTCAAAAGTGTGTCAATTCAAAAAGGCACCAATTGTAGGTGTGACAAAAATGACCAACTTTTCATTGCAGCTTAGGTTTCATATATAACATATTCTGCAATACACTTTAATAATAATAATGGAAACTTTATTCTATATTTATACAACAATTACAAATCTCTCTACTTACAGGCAATTTGCAATTGACTACTCAAGTGATACATGCATTTATAAATGTAAACGACAAAATGATTTAGAAAATATATATACATATATATATCAAAATTTCAATAAGTCTGGGTTATTCCATTCTTTGTTTCGACAGCAGAAAAGGTAATACGTTGATCTGATTGTAATGTTGATAATTTTTTTTACAATATAGTTTTGTTGTTTCTTGTCCTCTAGGCCAAGTTCATTTAACATTTCGATGAAATCAGACGATTGATGGGAGAATACACCCAAAGTACTGATTGAAAGGTTTACAAATTTAACCTGCTGAAAATGATTCTTGTGGTCGATGACAGTCTCGTGATATTTACGTTGTTTCCGGTCTAAGTTGTTTTGTAGATTTGTTTCAAAGCCAACAGTTAATTCTAGAATATACAAGCACTTATTTGATATGGACAACACTATGTCAGGACGCAAGCTGTCACCAGTTATGATAGAGGGGCTCGGAAAACCAGGAAGATCGACGTATAGAGTTGAGTTTTTGATGGATGGAAGACTATGAGCAATGAAATTCAGGACAGAATCATGACGCCAGGAGAAGCGGCCTTCTTGTAGGTAGTGATTACAACCCGCGACAACATGAAGAAGAGATTCAGGCATTAGGCATAGGGAGCAGTCAGAGTTGGAGGAAATACCCCATTTGACAAGGTTTTTCCGTGTAGGGAGAGTGTTGTTGATGTACCGGATGGTAAAGTTAAAGATGTTTTTCGGCAAGTTAGACTGTGTGGTGGACCAGATTTTATTAAGTTGTTGCATGGAGTATTTAAGGACATTTGAAAAGAACGATCCTTGATTAGTGAGCTGATTTTGGAGTTTATCCTCTTGTGAAGAATGGAAATCTTTAAGAACTTGTTTTGTAGATGTGTACACGTCATACTGAATGTTTCTACCATTGCTAGTTGAGTTCCAGAGATGTTTTATTGAATCGTTAGTAGATGATTTTAATGCGTTGCGCAAAACTGTTTGACATTGGATGAATTTGATGGACGGAGGGACAATATTCAGACCAAATTTGTTAGTGGTAAGGAAAACATTACTCAGTGTGCCTGATATTGGAATTTCAAGCCATTTGCGAATATACTTGTTAACAGAGGAATCGAGATTTTCTTTAACCCAAGTTAATGAGAGGTCAGCAACAGTAAAATGCCAGGATATTTTGGAAAGCACAAAGCGATTATAAAGGAGCAGTTTATTTTTAGGATGGAGAGGTTTCAAGTCAATGTCAGACATCATGTCTTCAATCACAGAAGTAAGCTCAGATTTGTGTTTTTCATTAGACATTTCAAAGTCAAAGTGCCTGCCCAGGTAGCAAAAAGAGTCGTTGGTTTTAACACGAGGAACAAGTTCATTGTTAATTAAAAGTTTAGGTAGGTATTGAACTGATTTGGATGTAGATTTCTTGATACCAAAAGTAGAGCATTTGTCAACCCTGATTATCATATCAGCCCATTGACACCAAATTACAAAACGATTAAGAAGATGCTGGTTTTCAGATTCTTGACTACTGATAACGGCTGCGTCGTCGGCAAACTGAAACCAGTGAAGTGGGTTTAGAAATTTGTAAGAAAAACCAAATTGACTGTATTTTTCTGACTTGATATGTTGGATGAATGTATTGAAACAGAGGTTGAAAAGAAGAGGACTAAGACAGTCGCCCTGTAGAACGCCACGGCCAACAGTTATGAAAGGAGTGCGGTATTCAGAAGTGATGATGGATGTCTTGAAGTGGGTGTACAGGCTCTTGATGAGGGTTTTTATGTGGTCAGGAATGTGATGATAAGCGAGGACAGACTGGATCAGATTATGGTGGACTTCACCAAAAGCATTTTTAAGATCAAGCAGTGTTATTACCAGGGAGCGTTGATTAATTCGAGCTTTATTAATGATGTTGGCCATCTGTGCAGTGTGTTCCAAGGTGCCTGAAATACCAGGGGTAAAACCTTTCTGGATATCATATTCGATGAGATTATTCTTTGAGAGAAAAGAGAAGATTGCGTTACGAAGGCAGGATGTAAACACTTTCAAGGGAATGGATTCAAGAGTTATTGGACGGAAGTTAGAAGGAATGTTTGTGTCGCCTTTTTTGTGAATGAGGATTGTGCAGGCTTTTTTCCACACAGCAGGAATATCTCCAGAAGACCAAACTTGGTGTATGACTTCAGTCAGGTAAGTTCTTAGAAATGGACAACGTTTAAAACATATAATTGAAAGCTGATCAAGCGGACAAGGACTACCAGAAGATTTCATTTTGCGGATAACATTCGTAACTTGTTCATAGGTAGGAGGTTCGATGTTGAAAGGTACTACAGGATGCGGAAGACTAGGAATCCAATGTGGAATAGTGAACAGCTTGTTTGGATTAACTGAACTGAGAGTCTTACGAAAATATGAAGCACATTCGGACATTCCAAAGGAAGGAAGGACATTATCTTTCTTATTAAAAACATTTTTGATATAACCCCAGAAGTTTTTACTGATGAATTTATGATGATCAATGGAATCTTCGGTCGACCTGATGAAATCAGAATCTTGTTTACGAAGCTTGTCACGCAAATGACGAGAGACATATTTTGTTTCGTTAAGGTCACCATTTGAAGATTTAAGATGTTTGAGCGCTTTCTTTAAATCTTTAACTGAGTAATCTTTGTATTTAGCAATGAAGGTGTTATCAGAAATATGTTTATCCACAAAACCATAATTTTCAGCAAAGTAGTTGTATATAGCATCATTTAGGAGCTTGATGTTCAAATTCATATCTTGTGATCTGATTGGCTGATTTGAGTGTAGGGCAGATTTGAAAAAGGCATTTGCCGTTGACCATTCTTCGTCACTTTTTGGAAGATTTATGCCTTTTTTAAGATCTGGAGAATCATTTTCCTGAGCCAAATCATCAATAGAACTTTCTTCTGTTACAGACGGAGCAGTAAAATCATTGTTAAGTTGATGTTCGTCAATATCGGCACGTAAATCATCGTTTAAACCAAGTATTACGCGACAGCTTCGCTGATGCATTTTCAGACCACGAATTCCCTTACAATTCTTACCACAGCAGCACTTAACGATGCCATTGTTAGAAGGGTTGTTAGGAGAGCTGATGACTGGATGAGGTAGCCTAAATGAATGAGGTGCTTGGCCATTAGGAACTTGCTTTAAACGTTGTTTACATCTCCAAATATGTCGACCCAGTGAAATGAACTCCACACCACAAAACGAACAGACAGTACACAGCAACAATAACACGAGAATACTTGCACGAATCATTATACTTGCACAACAAGGACTTAACTATATCAATACGGTGAAGTTAAATGACGACTCGAGTAAGAAAATAGCAATAAAACTGACTACACGTACAGAGCACGTTTGCACGCCATCTCTGCTCAGTGCATAATGCCAATCAGGGCATTATGCACTGATAATAATAATAATAATAATAATAATAATAATAATAATAATAATAATAATAATAATGATAACCACTGAAAAATGCAGTTGCTGGAATTTGCATATTCCATGATGGAGCAATGGTGCCACTAAATTGGATTTTGAAGTCATATTCAGCTTGAAGATGGTAAATGTTACTGGCGAAATTAGGGCTGCATTTTCCAATAGCAGGAGCTGTATGAATAGATCTTTGTTTTAACATCCCAGCTCTGCATCCATGATGTGTTATGGTCCTGGCAATTCGATTATCTCCTAGCACACGCCAAGTTGCACTATCCACAGCAGGAATATGTTGTATAGATGAAATTATGAACAACAATAATGTTCCCGAATAAAAACGAAATGCCATTCTTGCGAATGGCTGTAAATTAGGTTTTCTAGGCTAGCCCAAATAGCCATAGAATCATAAGATTTAAAGAGCAAAAATTTGAGCCATGAAGCTACTGGAGCGCAACGTCAATTCTTCTAACTTGAGATTTCCAGAACCAATATTGAGATTTCCAGTTTATTTTAGTATACATTTCCTTTGATACATATTCATACAGTAATATTATAGGTAAAAGTACTGTACATACTAATGAACTCCCTAAGACACTCAATATGTCCAAGGTGTCTGTTGTTACAAGTTAGAGTAAAACAATAAAAAAATGTTATACCTTTGGGACCACATGAAAAATTGCAAAATTCTGTAATAATAAAGAGTATTCAATTGTCTCACAGCAGAGGTCTCACAGTAGTGGTCATTTGGAGTGAATGCAATGTTTCGACTGTTACTGCTAGTCTCCATTAGGTGATGGTGTAGACTGATTGTTTGCTTGTCTTTATACTCATCTGTGGCTCAGGTGGGCGGAGCTCTTCTCTGTGATTGGTTGATGCTGTTGTACGTTTCCTTATGGTCTTTTACCACACCTATTGGATTTCAATGCCACTGTCTCTCTTGATGTTTAATGTTATTTTGTGTGGAGTTGGATCTGAATGGTGTTCTTTGACATGACAATCAGTGTACCAGTGCTGGTCTTGATCGATGGTCTTGACTTTGTTTGTTGGGGCCGGAGTTTCAGTAGCAGGATTTAATGTTTCCATGTATTTTTTGTAGTTTTTACCTGGGTTTAGTTCCTATACCAATAATTCATTATTCTATTTCCAGAATTGTCCTGTGTCACCTGGCTGTGCAAAGCGTGGTCTTCATGCCCACCATCCTAGGGACTGTCTGTTCTACTTACGAGACAGAGACCCAAAAGAACTTAAAAAACTTCTTGATGACTACAACGTGGAGTACAACACTGAGCCTCCACAAAGACAGGTCGTAGGTAAGAAAATTAATTGACTATATAGTAATAATTTATTATACAATAACAATGCATAAATTACCGCGAACCCGGCCTACAAAAAGCAGACATTTTGCAGGGTCAGTTTTCACTTTGACTGCATAACAGTACAGTGGACTGAGTAAAAAAAACCATTTGAAATGGTCTCTTCACAAAGAATGATGTCTAATAGGTTGAGGATGAGATATTTTTAAAGATATTTATACAAACTCTATTGACTGTTCTATATGAGCTACACGCGGTTTCCATTGGCCATCCAATTAATCATTTTGATGGCACATACTAAGAAACATTTTTCTCTTTTAAAAACTTAAAGTGACGCGAAATCACTTGTTATTATATGTTTTAGAATCCCGATTTCTCAAATCCTCAGTTTCTCATGATCAAACCTCCCAAATAACTCATTGTTTCCCATGGACTCGTAAACCCAGCTGCACCCTTAAACACAGCCAAAAGGCTGATGTGGACCTGCCATAACATAAAATTATATGAGAAATATATATGTCTATAATAAATATTGAATATTACATAAAAACATTATAAGATAGCTAAAAATATAACCTAAATTTATTTCCTAGAAATCTTATAAAAACATAAAAACTATTGAAAAATCATAATATGATATCCCTAATTCAATAATGCTATTCTCTAAAAATTCTTTTCTTATTCAATTACACTGACTGCTGCAATAATTTTTGCCCTTATGTCAGGTGAAGAAAACCAAGTGTTAGGTATTAATAGTGAGGAATTACAAGGTGGTGATGGACCTGGTGCTGTGAATACTGGACGTTGTAAAGTCATGGAGCAGACAGAATCAAAAGCTGGCTGGAAGGACACCGAGTGCGGAAAGGAGACTCCCGCAGATTATGCTGGTTTATGTAGGTATGTTAAATGGTTCTTGAACTTGAAGAAGATAAAAGCAAAACAAGTGAGCAAAAGTTTCTTGATTGCTTTCAAACTGAGCTGCAATAAGGCAAAGGCAATTATTTTACTTCAAGGGCGCAAGGAGTCTAGTGGTTGCTCAATATTCTCCCAATGCAAGTCCATGTATAAAGCATTTGAAGTTGTACACCCTCTACCCCCTCTCTCCATCAGTGCTCTAGTTGTCCAAATTATTTAAATGAAAGAAAAACTCTTATGAGTAAGATTGCCATCCAAACTACTAAATCAAATAGAGAATCGTTAAGTGACAAGGAAAAGTTCAGCCGTATCATTATAATAACCCAATAAAATCAATTCAAAAGATAGTTGCAAAATATATTTACCATTGCTTCAAGATAAGAAATAATAATTGTAAATAATAATAATGTACAATAGACACATATATTTAGCTGAAAACACAGAAATCACACAAAATGAAAGAATATATGAAATTATAGAGGAATATATAATTATGTATCTAAATGTTTAAAGTGTGTATCATGTAGACCGAGTAACTATGTAAATTTTTTTCCATTACAATTAAAGTAAAGTAAAGTATACAGAAGCTAATAATAAACTATAATTCTATTCTATTCTATTCTATTCTATTCTATTCTATTCTATTCTAATATTCTATTCTATTCTATTCTATTCTATTCTATTCTATTCTATTCTATTCTATTCTATTCTATTCTATTCTATTCTATTCTATTCTATTCTATTCTATTCTATTCTATTCTATTCTATTCTATTCTATTCTATTCTATTCTATTCTATTCTATTCTATTCTATTCTATTCTATTCTATTCTATTCTATTCTATTCCAAAAATTCATAGTGTATGATTCATTTGTATTTTGGTTTTTCATTCAAGAAGATTACCTCTTTCTTTTAGGACTCATTTTATTGAATACCTTGTGGAGCGAATCAACTCCAATCTGATTGATCCAGTGGGAATACTAAGCACTAATGACCTACTAAGTGTACTAAGAAGAAATGATTTAGAGCCACCAGTTAAGGCTGCTAGAGAAAAGGATGATGCATATCATAACCATCTTGTACAGGTAAAGGTTGATCAAGTTTCTTTTTGTTACATCATTTGACATATATTTTCCTTCTTCCCTTTTATTCAGAGCTGTTTCTCTTTTACCCAACCTCATTTTCTTCATTTATTTCCATTTACTTATACTTTCTCCAATACTTTGTCATTCCTAATTTCTTCCCAGTTAATTGTTCTTACTAGCTAATTGTTCAAAACATCCACTCTCTTTTTTTCTTTTTTAGTATGTACAAGAAAAGCTTCCTCTGCCTAGAAAGTCTCCAAGAAAGCGTGTCTTAGACATTGAAGAACAACCACACCCCATAACTGGGGATCAAATGGACAACTGTCGACTTGAGCACAATTAGTCTGGTTTGTCCAATTTCAGCATTAATTGGACAGTTGTAATTACACAGTTAATAAATATTGCAATTATTATATTTTGAAAATAATTCAAGAGTTTTGATTAGCCAAGAGCCACCGAATAAATTACCATAGTCGCCGGCTAGCTGCCCAAGTTTTGAGTTATGAAAATGTTGAAAACCATTAATTCGAAGTTATGACGTAATTTTCTCAACTATGGAAAAAATTAGCTTGCGGTATGACGTCACCCTAAAAGTTTATGCGGTTCATGCCAAAAGCAGGAAAACAACACAGTGGCTGCAAGGTTTGCTGTATTCTTGTCAACAAAACACAACTGAGTAAGAATTATTTTCAAAAAATAATAAAACAATTATTGAATTAGTTTCTCGTAGGATATGGGGAATTATCAAGGCCTCGGTTTGAGTTATCTGATAATACAAACCTCAGCCTAAATAATTCCCCATATCCTACTTGACCTCATCCAATATTGCATATTATACTGCACTTCATGTCATCCAATTGTGTTGTAATTGTGTTGAAATTGGATGAGCTCACAACTGAATTAGACTCCACTTAGTTCCATCACCATTATTGTAAAATAATGAATAACTGTTTTTTAAGTGTCCAAGTCTTCTAGCGCTTGCGCACTAATTGGGGGACACTGTACTCTCTCACACACTACCTCTACATTAAGTATTTTGCAAATAATCACTCAACTCACGTTGATGTTTGCTGAGGGAGGAGACCCGGAGAACATTGTAATAATGATAAATGTCCATATACTAGCTAGTTTATCACTAGTAATTCAGATATACATCATAGGAATAGTCTGTGTGAAGAGTGGAATCTTGTTTGTAGGCGATTTAATAGGGAAACAGAGGGTAAGTAGTACCATACTTTGGAATTCGCTTCCAACTAATGTTAAGGATAAAATTAAGGTGTTCATTTTACATAGTATAGGATACCTTTTTAGGATACATTAATATGTACTTAACGGTTTTGACTGAGTTGGAGGACCAGACGGGAAAATATTTGGCTCGAGATCATGCCGTACAGACCAAGTGCAGGCATTTTTATCGTATGGCCTGGGGTTTCTTTGTTATAAAAAATGCTAAAAAATTAACCATCTTCTTGTAAACCTTAGTATAAAGACTCAGGTCAAACATTATTATACAACCATTAACTAGTAACTTTAGATTTGTTTGTTCTATTTGTTTATCTTGTACCTATCTTTTAAGGAGGCTCCCTATAGTTATAGTGGATACTGATACTAAATGAAAAAGTCATGTTTAAAATAAAGTTTGTTTGCATATTGACAGCTTATAGACCAATTACATTGAAGATTATGAGTTTTAGGATTTGTTGTAAGGGCCATGATCCCATGGATGTTACCATAGCAACGCTACAGCTTCCATAAAAAGGTCCCTTTTTACCAATTAAATTTTAATTGCTCAAAGTTTCCACGGTAAAAGTTGATTTTTTTAAAATAATATGCAACTTTGCTTAATTTGTGATTGTATGATCGATTTTAAAAATATTCTGGACATCAGATTTTTCTCAATTTAGAAAAACCGAAATTTGACAATATCTCAAAATCTGATGTCCAGAATATTTTTAAAATCGATCGAGCGGGTCATATTTTTGACCTAATAAAAGGTCTGTTAAGCATCCCTACCACTTTTGTAAGTACTGGCATAATAAGTTTTTTTTTTTAATTTTTACTTCCTTTTGTTTTTCTTATTTGATTGTTTTCCTTCCTCTCTTTCAAATATTGTTGATCTACTCTATCTCTGGGTGGGATTGGGAGAACTCAAAAACAACCAATGATTTCATGCAAAAAAATTTGTTTTGCAACAAAAGTTTGCTGCTGGCTCATGTTCCCTGATATTAAACTGGATTAATATGAGGGAGCAAGCTCCGGGAGCAAATTATTACATGCAGCAAGCTCCTGCGGCATGCTTCCTCGTTTGTACTGGTTGTGCAAAATGACCCAGGAGCATGTTGCAGGAGAAAGTTCTCTCGTGTGTACCAGCCTTAAGAGTAAAGGCTTCAGGCAGATTTCGTATGATTGTGAAGCAGGGCATGCTGTGACTATGTTAGTGCCGTGTTGTCTATAAAAATATCTGAAAATCCTGCCATAACTTTGTAGTGCTGTTTTCACAGTCATATGAAATCTACAGGTTCAAAATATGGTGCATTTGATCTTTTTACAAGCACCAACATCAGTACCCACATTGAACTCTTTTGAATGCTTTTGCTTAGTGGGTACATGCAATGGGTACATTTTTTTCTCAGGTAATGTGGCTATGGTACACACAAGGAAGCGTTGTGGGAGCATGCTCCCTCGTGTACCAGCCTTTGAGACCTGTCATGCCTCAACTACCACAATTCTTTTCATATTCAAATGTTAAAACTCCTTTGAGAATTTCAAGACAAATGAAAAATAGCATAACAAAAGCAGTTACTGAAAAGGATTCTGAAAGTATTGGTTTGAAAGGTCATAAGGGCAAGAGCTTGTTGTATGCTTCTTTAATAATCAGTGATAATTTTTTCCGATTAATTGCCGGACTGACTCATTTCCAGTTCGGATCAGGTTCGCATAGTTACATTGATTGCAGGGGAATTTTTTTTACATTATATTTTGTACTTGATATCAGCTGCATTTACTTCATTATCATTTGTAAGTCTTTTCCCTCCCTCCCAGCCCTAGCTACCTATCTATCTTTATTTGCTATTTTATTGGAGTATAATATTAGCCTTGTACCCTTAGGTTCCCTAAGAGGTATATTTTGTGTTTGTTGAGTAGTTTTACCTTTACTTGTCCTAATAAACTTATCACTTCAGCCAAAACCTTGTAATCTTTGTTGATGGGTCACCCAGGGAATTAAAATATTATTATAAAAAAACTTTTTGTAAAAGTTATCTTTTAATATCTAGCTATGAGTATGACAACTTACTGAAGCAAAGGAACCTATTAACTTATCATATGTTATACACCTGATCCATATCATGTAGTTTGTATCATATTCTAAGCCGTCTGAGAATACATATTGTGTCATAGGCAATATAAAAGCCATATAGTCTTCTTCATCTGACTTTTGAATCCAAACTTCATATTTTACAGAAGCCTCCTTGAGATATTTGATATTGATTGGCTGTATCCATGATATAGCTAGAGAAGGTTTTGATATGTTTTCAACACTAATACAAGTAATATTTAAGACTTTTGATGGGTATATGTTATATTGTAAGCCACGAAAACCATTTTTGATGAGATTGTCCCTTGCTTTAAAAGCATCTTTCATGACGTTTAAAAAAGAAGATTCATCAACAAGAGTATCCTGGTAAATTCTATACATCCAAAACGGATTGTAACAACATAGATGAGGTGCAACTTCCAATGTGTTTTGTATCAGTTCTTGCTCATCTTTTGGCAAATGCTTTATTCCTCCAGTGTTAGGTGGATCATCAGGGTGTGTGACAGTATTCTCTGGTAAAATATTTCTCCATGAGACATAAATAATGTTCATTCCTGGAAGTTCAGCAAGTGTTCTATAAGGCTTGTAATGACTTGGGTTGATACCAAATGGGAACATTTCTACCACTACTGACCCAGGTGGAAGAAACATTGTTAATACTAAGGCAGAACCATGCATGCCAACAAGTGCCGATGAACTGCTAATAATTTCTATTAATTCTTTTAATGAATGAGAATCCTTGCTGACTTGTAGGACTTTTCTGTCAAAAGCCTTTGTCATGGCTAGTGACAAACTTTTATCATTCAAAACCATACGATTGTATTTCCGCAAGAATAGCACAATGTCATGGGTGCGTTTTATTTTGTGAATACCAAGCCTTTGTTTAACAAATTCTGTAAACTCTCTTATTTCCTTTGCTGTTGCTTGGATCTTTGGTAATGGCCCCTGTGGAGTCTTAAATCCATATTGATACCAAGTGGTAGCTTTTGAGATACCAACGACAGCATATTTGAAACACTTCAAGGTGTTATCTTTGATTAAATCATCTTTTAACAAAGGTTCTTTATTGCTAAATAGTTTATATAGTTCAAAATAAGGACCAGGATCCCACCCCTCCATAAATACAAGCCTGCTGTCTAGGTCTATTGTATAAGGACCAGTAGTACAATACTTCTTCATAGTATGAAAAAGTGGCAATAAGTCATCATGGAATACGTGCATAATATTTTCACAATTGAACCGCCGAAAAATAAAACTGAGATCATTGTAAACTGTGATATTTTGGAAGCTGTCTAAAGAAGTCACCGGAAAATCCACAAAGTTGAAGTACTGAATGTTATGGTCATCGACTGAAGACATGTCAAGCAAAGCAGGGCTGAATCGGTCGTTTGGAATACCTTCAAGGACTGACTTATTCCCATGAAGAAGCATAAACTCCTGATAGAATGGATGATAACATAGATTCCTGAACTTGCAGATACGTTCAGTGTTGTTAGAGCCTGTACACCATACGCTTGATCCACCATAAAGTTGTTGAATGTCGGAAAGTTTGACGACTTTGTTGAGTGAAGTTGTAGTTGATGTTTTGGTGAACTTCCACGGGTTCTGAATGAAATTGAGAGCAATTTGAATCGCTAGAACAATACTAATATGGATTAATACCATAGAAATTGAACTGGAATACATCTTTGTCATTATAAACTATGAATCAGAGGAATAATTTTAAACTTTTCCAAGCAATCAACAAAGCACTGACGTCTGCTGGGTCAGAACTCAGACAGCCCTGGGAGCAATAAAGTTGTCTTACTGCGCCTTCACGGAAGACTGGTGACTAAATTTTTTCAAGCAATATTTTATTCCTTCTTCCTTTTCATTCACTTTTTATTCTTCTTTTTCATCTGTCATCTGCTTTGAATTTGGGAAGGAGTCTCTATTTAAGTACTACAAAGGACACAGGGAGCCCGGCTTGGTGACTTTATAACGAAAACAAAATGATCACGTTTTAAAATGCCATTACAACATTACAACAATATTCTAGGCGCCAATTTGTCTGGCACCGGCCTGAGTATTTATGCTCTCTTGATGTAACGCAATAGTGTAAAACGCCTCTAGCGCGTGCGTTACATCTAGCCGTTAGTTATTTGAATTTGAACATATTCAGTACGCACATTCACGGTGTTACGTACATTACACTGATTACAGGCCAGACAGATTAGCGCCTGGAATAATTAACAGATTGTCATCTGTAACGTGATCGCTTTGTCAAGTTACCAAGCTGGGCTCCCTGTGCAAATGACTTCAGACGTCGGGACTTCCCCTAAAGGTCACGTGACCTTTTCGTGGAAGTTAATACGGTATGTCGTGGCGGAAGATCGTGGCGGAACTTACTAATTGCAAACGATGTAAATTTGAGGGAAAAGTCCCGAATTCTTGAATCGTTTGGTGTTCCCCTCTTGTTTAATCCGGACTTTTGCTTTCTTATTCCTCACAGTCCATGTCACGAAGACTCAAAGTTGAACAGTAAGTTAAAGGCACCAAGTTAAATGTAAGTTGCTTTGAAGTATTTAAGTTGAAGAGCGAATTTTAGGTTGTCCACCATGATGCGATGGTTTCGCACGCCCAATTTTCTTATGTTCAAACTGTTTTAGCCGTTGCCATTGAAGATTATTTGACTTAAAGACTATTTTTCACTTTAAGTTAAATTTCATTTAGGGTTTTTGAATCGTTTAGATATATTCCCAATCGAGTCTTTGAAGGACTTAACTTTGCTATTAAGCTTAAGCGTCCATGATTCTCACAACAGCTTGGGAGTGAATTAGTTCTTCACTGTACCACACTCCAACTTCCAGTTTCCAGTTTAGGGACTAGTCCCTAAACTGAAAGTTGTAGTACTTGAAGGATTACTGAATGTGAGAATGATGGTTTTTGCATCTCCAAAGCGAATATTGCTACGGTAGCTATAAATGACGATGTTTTTATGCAGATACACGCATGCATAAAAGCTTTTTAAGGAATATAAAACACGCGCGCATGTCTCTGTACTGTGATATAAACACGATGGAAGATGTAGAACAAGAGGAAAGCAAGCTTAGGAACATGAGGCGTAGCCGAGTGTCTCTCTTGCTTTTCGAGTGCTCTACATCTTCCAGAGTGTTTATATCACAGTACAGAAACCTAAGCAATCGTTTTATATTGCTTTTATAAAATATTTTCGACGTTTTTTGAGTGAGCCATGCCTCTGTCCTCTGATATAAACATGGTAGCCAGCCAATCAGCGCGCGCGTTATATCTCAAATATTTTATAATCAATTATATATTAAGGTAATAGTCTTAATAAGTACTAGTTGCATAATTATTAAGATTAGGTGTTTTATTGGTGCTACTTTTTCTAGAGTCTGACCAGAGGTATAGGCATAATGGTTACGGTAGTAGATTAAGCTTATATAACTTACATAGCACCTTATACATAGCTTCTCATAGCTTCTCTGATATATAAAAACGAAAATTGAAACATCTGAGTTCACAATGTGAGAATCATGCAATTTTCAAAGAATGTATTATGTCAAGTGCAAATCCACCCTGTTTTAATATTACAGAAGCAGTCCAAAAATTAATATGCACATTAGCCTTTGCACGTACTGACAGATAGCTTGACTGTATAAATCAGACTTCTATTTAAAGGATCTGATTGGCCTGGGGACATGCTCACCACTGTGAACTCAGCTGTCACCACAGACAAGCATGATCTCCTGATGACACAAAAGATAAGAATTGTGCATTGTCAATGAGCTTTTCTCCCCCCTTGCGTGACATTTCAATTTTTTTATCCAACAGCAACAAAAATATAATATTTGAAAAGAGCACACCAAAGGTAGCAAAATTTGAAATTTTGAGGTAGTTTCAATGAATACTGCCAAAGTTGTGGGTGGTTAAGGTTTGTGCTTTTTGTATAGAAACGTTGGATGGAGGGCAACAGCTTGCAGTAGTTAGGCTGTTTTTACTGAGGTTAGTCTTAACCTCCATGGCCTTTTTAGATTCATTTGTACCTCCCAATCACTCATACCTGATTAAATACCTCCCCTATGGGGTGAACTCCATGATAGCTGAGGTATTTGGTGTAGTCAGATTTTTGCTGTTGTCAGTCTCCAAGGGAAGTCTGCCTAAGAAGGCTGTATGTCTATGACAGCTGGTTCTGGGGTTGTTCAGTTAAAGACTCAGACACAGGATTCAATAACAGTTACCGAAGATAAATACCGAACGTTTTAAAAATACATTCATAAATAGATTAATTTTTAACGATAAGTGATGTTTTTATTACTTTCTGCTCCTGGGACCAGTGTAATCTATATATAGTTTTTAGATTAGTTTAGCTTTAGTTTAGTTAGTTTTTTTTTGTCCCCCATCATCAGTTGTAAGTTATGATATGTATTTTATCATTTCAATTGAAGACGTCTTATTATTATTATTATTTATTATTACACTGGCGTCCATCCCTGCAGTAGAGGCACATAACATTGTAGAAAAGTTTGTAAAAGCAGAACTTGATTCTACTGCTACAACCATTGCACACAGTATTGTGCAGCTATATTACAGGGTTGGACCCTTGTAGCAAGACTGTATTGTGCATAAAGTTGCAGAAGACTAAAATATTTATAGGAAAAGCTGCATCAGGTATCTAGGCCATTGCCAGTGCACCAAGGCTATACAGTACCAATTCTAAAAAGTAATTTCTAAGATGTCTTTCTAATCCCTAAAAAAACAAAAGCCAATCCAAACCAAATTGTTTATTTTTTTATGCCAATTGATGAGTATGAGGTTCTTGAGGTGGGAGGGGAGCGGCTTAAGTTCAGTGTTTAAGTGTAAGGGAAAAGCCATAGATGCATGTGATCATTTTGAAGTATTTGTAAGTTTTATTTTGATCCAGTGATTCACTTTGGAACTTCATTTTCCTTTCAGCAACACCCTTTTCAAATAGTACCAATTATATATTTTGTTGTTCTTTCTTTCTTTGTTTCAGTTGAAGATCAAAGAAGCAAGGATTAGGGATGCTAAAACTTGCTTCATAATACAGTGTGGTATCTTACTCTGAAAAATGTTAAACAAGCTGGTTGAGTGTTATCAAAGTTCTTTGTCCACTCCAATGTCATCAAGTGCAAGCAGAGGAAATCATTACAGCATATGTCACTTTAAGCTCAAAGAAATGCCAGAATCAATGAGAGCAACATAAGAAGTTAGTGGGAACTAATATTGAAAGCTTGTCAGGTTTACAAAAAAGGATTAACAATGTCAAAAGAAGAAGCTGACTGTAGTGAAACATTTTCAGAGAGTGCATCAACAACAACATCAACAATGGCCTACCCTGGGTCAACCTTTAGAATTAGAGTGCCAGGAGATGCGCCAACAAGTTTTAATCATGAAATTGAATCAAACAACTTTAGTGAACAATTTTCAGCCAGGACAGTAACAACCATGCCAACAGCAGCACTTCCTGGGTTTCCCTTTAGAACAAGAATGCCAGGACATGTACCAGCAAGTTTTTATGATGAAACTGCTTCAAACAACTTTACTTTTACTGGACAAAGTACAATGCCTGGAAGAAGTTATCCACCCCTGCCACACCCATCAAACAGACGAATATTCCCACAACAGAGTCACTATATAGCAGAGACTTCACCTCAACATGATGTTGTCTCTAACTATTCAGGTATGGCAACTATGACTATAGAGTTCTTCACTTACCAAAATTCAGTCATACAGTTTTCATAATCTTTAATGTGGCATATTATTTATCATTCTATTCTTTGAATTTGAAGTAACAGCATAGTTTTGTTTTATGTCTTTTAATCAGTTCTAAAAAGCTATTTTAACTGATTGTATAAGATACAGGGAATGAGAGGTATGTGCACCACACCTTTAAATGCTTGCTCATTAATGTTGTCAAAAAATACCAGATATTTAGTCTATTTCAAATATCATGTCTCGTTAAATATTCGTCATACCATTCTAGAGTATTCAGAAAGAGCTTGCTTCAATTTTTTGCTTTCATTGGCTCTGCAGTTGTGAGTTGCACATACACAAATTTTAAATTTTATTTTAAATCATATTTTGGATAAGAAATAAATAGTTGATAAGACAACAATGTTAAGGAGCTTCAGACGGTAATTTACAACAACTTGATCGATAGAAAATATATTTATTAAGAAACATCTGTCACTGACTATTTGATATTTAATAATTATGTAATAATTGGTGTAATAATTATGTAATAATTGGTATATTACGCGCGCTCTGATTGGTCGAAAATCGTGTTTGATTACATTACGCATGCAAAGATGATGTCACTGAATCTTACGCGCGCTCTGATTGGTTGAAATGCTTCGATAAATATTATTTAAAACAAATGGATTCCATTTTTCCGTGCGTCTTTACTCTATTAGACACACAGATGACGTCAAAATGTCGCGAGAACAAAAACGTACGTCACGAGACGAGAGTTCCGGAGCCTTAGATTTCGTCAATGAATTTCCTTTAAAATCCTGTCATTTAAAGATAATTGTTTGGCAAGTCAAAACTCGAGAAAAAAAGAGTGGGGTCACCGTATTGGTTTCTGAGCTATACGATGTCGTAAAAGGTTTTAATGATTTTCAATGATTTGCGGCGATTTTCTCGAAATATACGTAACCCATATGATCTGAAGAATGCGAACCGGTGAAAATTTTTCCGAGAAAAGGTCGGGACCGTCTCAAAAGATAGATCTGAGGTTTATTTAGCAGTTTTAATCTTATGTATTGTTTGATGAGTTGCAAATATGATTATAAAGGCATTCTAGAATCAAATTCCTACAAATCAAATCAAATCATGCGCTCCGAAATCGTGTACGGACTGCAAAAATGTGGAAAATTTACGACAATCCAATCAATGAAGTTGTATTTTTATTCTTTAAATCGAAAAAGTGCTAAGTACTGTCTTGAATAAAAAGGAAAAAAACCCGAAAACGGTATAATACGGTCACCATATTATTTCAAGAGTTAGAAAAGCACAAAAGAGAAAACACACCAAAAACGAACACCAAATATTACCCATTTTAGCGATTTTATCGCCGACTTTTTCGGTGGATAAGATTAACTAAATTTAAAAGTTCGAGGTAAAATACCTACATTATATAGTGTACAAGGTTTCTTGATTAAAATTTTTCCGATATTTGGATGTCAAAATAATATTTTTCGTTACTAAATTTAGAGTTCGCTTGCTTACTAGTGTCCAGACTCCCCACGTAGAGGAATACGCAACCTACGAATTTTGCGCCTGGCATTGAGCGTTAGGCACTCAAACGAAAGAGCGGCTTTTCACGTTTACGCAAACGCTAAATAACCCATCCGCGCGTTAAAACAGCAACACCAGATGTGGAAAATGCAGGTCACGTGATTCTCTCTGCCGCCGTTGCCCGTGTACTTGATGCTTATTCTCTCGAATGTCTCTTTTGTGACCACTCGACGGTCGTTGAATGGTCGTGAATTGACTGTTTGGCTGTCGTTGAATGGATGATAAGGTTTTTATGGAACAAATGATGTAAATTACCGAGTTTGATCGTATATCGAAATGTAAAACACGCAGTAACCCAGTCACCTGATGCCTATCAGCATATAACTGTTGAGAATAACCCTTTTCAACAAGGGGATACATGATCTGGCTGCTCTACCCCTGGACGTCCTCACCAAACCGACAAGAAAATCAAGGCATATGCACTCTGAGTACTTTGTCCCTATTTTTGCAAGAACGAATATATATAAATTCAGTTTTGTTCCACGCACCATTACTGACTGGAACAGTCTATCTCAGTCTGAAATCGACAATTTACTGAATTAAGTTACTTACATATTTATTATTATAGACCTATTGGAACAATCTTTATTTACTTATTATTATATATTTTTTGAAACAATTATTTAAGTCAACAAACGACAATCTATTAAATTAAGTCATCTATTTATTATTATCTATTATTGTTATTTATCTATTTATTATTATCTATTTATATTATCTATTTATGTTATTATCTATTATTATCTATTTATTACTCACGTCGATTTGAGTTAACACGCTGTGCATTATATGTTATTTATAACGTAGCACATTATAATAAAGTGAAGTGAAGTGATAACAGTCTATCATGGTTTGATAGTACTGTAAAACCGATCGTTAAACAATCACTTTTTTGAAGTTGCTGTTTTAGCACACCATTACTGCTAGGACTGGAAGGACTATGTATTATTGCTTGAGAAATTTTTCATTCTTCTATCATCACCATGGCCGTTGTCATCGTCATCATCATCATCACCATCACCAACGACATTTGAAAGGGTGGCACTTGAAAGTACAAGCTGATAAACTCGTGGCCCTCTTGCCCTTCTCAGCACAAGTATCATTTTGTCTGGCAACCCAAGTGATCTGTCATACTTATTGAAAATTATAATATTTTTTCTTCATATTTAGATGACCCAATTGTCATTGTAAGAAGGTCTTCAAGAAATACACCAGATCCCACAAGAGCAAATTTAAGCAAAGAAAGGTTCTTGGATTTAAAGCAACAATACATCGCACTATATATTGGTGGAGCTACAGAAGAATTAAAAGTTGAAAAGTGTGATGAGCTGACATCTCTTGATGTTGAGATTAAAGACAAGTACCGAGAGTTGGATTTCCAGAAGCTGCTCAACAATAACAAGGTACTTTTGACTTTTGTCTTCCAACAACGTTTTTTTCTTCAGATTCTCTAGCCTTTCCTCCTTTGCCAGAAAGATGAACACATGAGAGCTAAAGCCTGGTTCTCTCTCAGTAGCGTCACAAGACGACCCAAGCGCAGGACGAAGCAAGAAAGAAATAGAACCTTCCGTTCTTTTGTGCTTGTATTTGTGCTTGCCTCGCTACTTTTTCAAGTGATAACACGAGCTTTGTGCCGTCTTGTGTTGCTAGTGAGAACTTTGAGTGTAGTGTGCAAATAATACTTAGGGCCTGATTATATGAACCGGGCTGGCCCACCTTAAGTGATCTGATTTCTTTTGTTTTCTTTTCCCTTGAGGGCACAAAACAAAAGAAGTCAGCCCGCTTAACCGGGCCAGCCCGGTTGATATAATCAGATCCTAAATGTAGAGATAATAGTCCAGTTCCGAGATATGCTTCACCTGCCACCTACAATTTAAGGATTTAGAACGTGGCTATGTGTAAAACGTTTGTCTTTTTACGAATGACTGAGCTTTATGCATGCAGCCTTGTCTTGATTCCTTCATTGTACTTGGCAAGTGAAGAGAATGGCACAGCTATTATGGCTAGATAATCGATTCTAATTGATGCGTTGTTCTTCACACATAAATGTGTTATTTTTCAAAAGATCAAAAGGAGAATCAATTGCCTAACCCAGACGTTAGGAATCCTAGAGAAATATGCCTCTAATCTCATCAAACCAAACAGACCAGCCTTCTGGCGAAATGTAAAATTTACAAGCAGTCTTGTCAAGACTTATCTTGAAAATGTTCAAGGAAGCCATGATATTCTAAAACAAATGGGCTACGCCAGGCCAATTACAGATGGGCTTTCTTTCCCTGATGACGTCAAAGTACCAGACGTCGAGAGAATCAAAATTCTTGCAGCAGAATTGTTCCTGGCAAAGTATGAAACTGACGAACTGGTACACGATAAGCATCCATATTTGGAAATACTGCCAGCTACAATTTTCCGTGTTGGAGGAACTGTGACAAGTTCTTTAGAAACTGGAAAACCGAAGGTGGGTTTGAAGACCTAAAAAAAGAAGACCTAAAAAAAGTTACTTGTGTATTTTTCCTGCCCCATAAGGACTCACTCGAGAATCCCTTAGATCAGGTGCAATTTGTCTCCCTTTAGCCTTTAGTTTTTGGAAGGTGACATTTTCAAGAAATCAAGTTAGCGGCCGGGGCAGACAAGGGTTTAAAACGCATTGCGCATACTCGGAAGTTTTAAATAAAACCATTGGAGGTTTAGTTGATCTTGAAAGAATGCAAAGCCTGTACGTGAAAAGTTAGCGATGGTTTTTTTCTTAAAACATTGCTTTAGTTTTCTCTTTCTCTGCGGGTCAAATAATAAGCGAGAAATTCGCATAATACGAGACAGTTGAATCGACAGTACTTATATTTGTAAACATGAACGCGTTCACGAATTCCCGCCGAATTTTCGAGCATGCGCAATGCATTTTTCACCCGTGTCCCCGAGCAGTGGTTCGAACCATGAAAGTAATCCTAATACAACAAATGCTTTATCCTGTCCTTATTCAAATAACCTTCAACTTAGTATTCTCTAAATATCTAGGACTGACGTACATGTCGGTTGTAAAAGCGGAAAATTTCCACCTTTTTGTAAAAGCTTCCTCTGCTTTTATTTCAAATAATCCCCGACCACCGAACTAATCTACCACGAAAAATTTTTAATTGGCAATCACATCCTCGTTCCCAGGGCCTTCTCGGCCTTCTAGCTGAAAGGCCTGGCAATGAGGATGTTCGGGATCAGTGATGTAAGCACATTTATATTTCCGCGTTCGCTACATCGACACGTATACAGGAAATACTGACAAAACCTTTCAAAAATTTCCGTGTTGGACATCATTTACATTACAATTTTCTTTTCAGTAGTCTACCCTCGATAAGATTAATACTTGGTTATATCTGTAATAGCAATGTGTACGACTGATTTTGTGAAGTTACCATAACGGGGAAGTACGTTCGTTGTCTGTAATAACAGTGCGTGTCCGTTATAAAGAGGTGTCGGTAATAGTGAGTCGGGTAGTAAGGTGTAGCTAATAGCAGAATGTACGTAATAATAAGACGTCGATAATGCGGGTGTCAGAGATAGTGAGGTGTTCGTAATAACGTGTTCATTGTAATACAGTGAACTCCCTCTCAGATGGACCCCATCAGGACGTGACGTCCGTCAACAAATGTCCGTCTTAGAAAGGTGTCCGTCTTAGAGGTAGTTTAAATACAGTAAATATATTCGATTTGGCAGAAAAGGACCAACCACTAATGGGTGTCCGTTTTAGAGAGGTGTCTGCCTTTGTGAGGTGTCCGTTAGACGAGTACCCTGGGTACCAGAGGCCCGAGAGGGAATGGGGAGGAGAAAGAATATCCCTCTCGGGCCTCTGGTACCCAGGGTATTAGACGAAAGTTGTAATGAGATATTAATAATAAGAGTCGTCGGTAAGAATGAAGTGTCGGAAATAACAGAGTTTATATAATGAATAAGTCATGTGTGATGCCATGCTTGGTAGTCAATCACTGAAGTAACGAAGTAACTTCTTCAAGCGCTGCATGTTTATATTATGATTGGTATGTTACGCGTGCTCTGATTGGTCGAAAACCGTCACAGAATCTTACGCACGTTCTGATTGATTAGAGATTTTTGAAAGATTTTTTCCTGCATTTGTTTTCTAAAAGATGCACAAAAGACGACAAAATGGGTTGGGAAGCAAGTCACGCCAATCGACTTCGTCTTATGGCATACATTTATGTTCTCATTATATTTGACGTCATCTGTGCATCTATTAGAGAACAGACGCATGCAAAATGGAATCTATGTGTTGCGTCGGTAATAGTGACGTGTTCGTAATAGTGAGATGCTCCGGCCGCAATAATGAGGTGCCGGTAATATGGGAGTCAGTAAGAATAGAAGTCAGTAATAGTTAGGTGTCCGTGGGGTGTTCGTAAGAGTGAGTTACGTACCAGTAAAAAACGGGTGTCGGTATTAATGAGGTGTCCGGAATAGTGAGGTGTCTGGAAAAGTGTAGTGTCCGGAATAGTGAGGTGTATATCCTTAACAGCTAGCACCTGTTTTAGTGAGGTGAGACACGACTTTAACTTAAATCTTTTCTTCCAGATAACTGTAGCAGAGCCTGGAACAAGTGAAAGCGAATCTGAATATGAAGATGCTGAGGATGGTTTATCTGCAACCGAACCACAAATCCCAGCATCACGACAAAGCGTAACTGCTCCAAGAGCAACAGAAACAAATGATATACAATGCCACGTTTGTGGCGAAAGCGCTGAATTTTCTTGTGAAGACTGTAATGAGTCTTTCTGCTCCAGTTGTGTCACAACATTTCACAGAAGACGACCCAATCATGTGACAAGAAGGATTACTTCATCACGTTCTGTAGACGCAGAACAGAGAGAACGTTCTCCTTCACCTGTCTTGTATGAGAATGTTGTCTTAAGACCAACTGTTAAACCTCGAGAACAAAAATCAGATACAAGGTTAATTTACCTGAAGATTTCGAGAGATTTTATTTTATGCATTTCAAAAAAGAGATTAAAATAACTCTTATATACTTGCAATATTATTTTTTCGACAGACTAAAAAAGCCTGTTCCATTACCACGTAAACGAATTCCGAGCAATACCACAGGAAGTGCGACGAGTATACCACCGCGTCAAAATGAACTCGATGAACTACCCCCACCTCCCATGCCAAGACGAACTACGCCTGAACAAACAATTTCAAAAAATGTATTAAAAGAAACAGGTATAAAGACATATTAACCAGTTAAAGACTTTTTAGGTGAAAGTCAGTTGGAAGCGAAACGTCCATTTTGTGTTACAAACGCCCCGTGCGGTAAAATTAGAGTCTTTTTTAGAAATAACAAGGTTCGTATGGGTCATGAAAAACCTGGAAAGTCATGGAATTTTATGATTTCATTTTCCAAGCCTGGAAAGTCATTGAATTTAGATTATGGTCATGGAAAATCATGGAAAATGACAGGAGAAAAAAAAGTAGTAGCTTCATTCATGTTAGGAAAAATGATAACATTTTATTTTTTCCACTGAAAGTATTCCAGTTTCTTGGAAATACCAAAACCCGCATATGCAAATGTTCCAGTTTTGAAAAGCATCAGCTAAATTTTGGTCATGGAATATAGAAAATAGTCATGGAAAAAGTCATTGAAAGTCATGGAATTTGATTCTCCAAAATAGTACCAACCCTGAACAAGTAATTAGAAAGCATTCGGTCATAGTATTAATCTCAAAGTGCTAATGAGATCAGAGTCACCGCAGGAAGGACGCACTGTCGTACTCCCTACGAAATCATTGAGTGACGCTGAAATCGTTCTTTACGTACATCATAAATCGTTCTTTACCTTCGTTTACATATTTACGTATATACTTTTCCATCCAATGCACAGTTACGCAACTGCTGAAATCGTTCTTTACGTACATTATAAATCGTTCTTTACCTTCGTTTACATATTTACGTATATACGTTTCTATCCAATGTACAGTTACGCAACTGCCAACTGCTCAGGCCGAGCGTGAAGTCAAGCGACCACCGCCCTTTGATTACAACTATGTAAGAAGTAGAGATCCTCTACCCACTAACGAACCTGCTGATAACGATGAAAATGTTTATCAGTCATTGAAAATGCCTTCAGAACACCACTATGAAGCACTGGATCTCAGTAAAGGGGACAAAGGTAACAGGGGCAAGGGGACAAAGGTGATGGGGGTATAAGGGGACAAAGGTAATAGGGGCAAAAGGACAAAGGTAGTAGGGGCAAGGGGACAAATAAAGGTTATGGGTAAGGGGATAAAGGTAATAGAATTAAGGCCTTGCAAATGTTCCCAACAGTGTTGGTCAAATATGATTGGAAATGATTGGAAATATCTAGGAAACATGTAGGAAAATGTATTTTCCCACATTTTGTCCAGTTCCTGTCATATGAAAATACAATTTTCTAGATATTTCCTATTATTGGAAACAAGCAAAAATTTCCAGCGAGTACCATTAACAACAACTACGTCGAACATTTCTTTTGTTCTTAACAAATTGATTTTGTACTTTTAATAAAACTCCTAGTTCCTGAAGAAGACGCACTTCCTCCTCCCCTGCCACCAAGACCAGGAACGCAGGGTTCCTCAGTGTCAGTTTGTCCACACTGCTTTTGTTTAAATGAAAAAGATGTGGTGAAGTGTGTTGCTTGTGGCACAAAATTACGCGAAGGTCAAGAAACTACAGGTTTACGTTCAAGAATTCCCACTCCAGGTTCACGTAACACGGAAATACCTGTTGACAATAGTGCTATCAACCTACCAGTGCAGTCGTTGCGAAACTCCATGAATGTCTCACCCGGTGGGGCAGCAAATATTCCCTATACACCTGCTGGCACAGTCTATGCACCAGGATACCCTCCAGGAAGACCAACCCCATCGGGTGGTGCAGGTTTTCCAGGAGTTACTGCATCGACGACATCAGCTTCAAAATGGCAGTGTGAACACTGCACTTTTCACAATGATGTGGGTACGAAAATCTGTGCAGTGTGTTACAAAACGAGCGATAAGCCACTGGAAGTACCACCCGCCAAAGCAGTTATTCCCAAAACAAGTGATAAACCAATGGAAGCTCCTCCTAGCAATTTAACGTCTCCAAGATCACAGACTTATATTCAGGTAAGTCAGTTTTTATTTCCTTTGGGAGTAGTTCGAGATAAGGTTCTTAGATAAAACAATTACTCCCCATAACTCGATCTCAACCTCCCGTTCTCAGACAAGTTATCATTTTCCGTTGAGAGTTCGAGATAGCGAGGTTTACGGTATGTTCTGACACTTTTTACTTCCATAGCTCCAAGAACAGGAACTTTATTCCTACAGTCCAAAATCCCCAATGGAAGCTCCTCCCAGCAATTTGACGTCTCCAAGATCACAGACTTATATTCAGGTAAGCCATCAACCCACGTGATATGACCCAATACTTTAGAATTTGACTCTGAAGGGAGTGTAGCATTGGGTGATTCGGACTACGCACTATGTGACAGACCCCGACAAAACGAAAGCTGTCGAACCAGATGAAAATTGCATGGTTGTTTTGCCAAAGTGGAGCGGCGTTGGGGACTAGCCTAATCTGACTAAAGAAAGTCAAATGTGCACTGTGGTGTACTCTTACTTCGTAGTGTCACCAGTATCTTCTTTAATCTCCACTCTATCGAGAACAAACAAACAAATCTCCTTTGTAACGTTTCCGCAGAGAATTGCTACCGGTTACAAATCTATTCCTCAATACTGTGGATACAAACCATTTCCTTTGAAAACTTTTTCAAAACATTACTGGTCGCACATCTCCAATCCTAGCATTCTCAAACTATTATTATTACCTTTGGGAGTAGTTGGAGATCACCAGGTTATACTGTGTATTTTGACTTTTTTTCTTTCGTAGCTCCAAGAAAAGGAACTGTATTCCTACAGCTCACCAATGATCCCTCGACCAAAACTTCAAAAAACGGAGGAGCTACTTAGGAAAGAGTCAGCAACAAATTTCTCACAAAAAGTGAATGAAACAGGGCGACAGATTCAAAGTCAAAAAGGATCGTATTCCCTAGCAATGGTTCCTGATCCTCACTCGTTGAGCCAGCCATACTATACGACGGTGTACAGCGTCGCAGGTCAAGAAAGTCCTCGAGTATTTAATCCTTATGATGAAATCTATAAAATGAGAGAAGAAGGTCAAAAATTTGTTCAACTTTTGAAGGTATGTCTATTAAGAACACCACCATCAGTTTTTATTTCAGAGATGTGGATGTTGTACAGTACAGAGCTCGTCAAAAAGGGGCTGCCATTTGGAAGCTCGATAAATCATAGTTATCGTTCTGAATATAAGTGATTATTTTTACTTTTTCAGAAAGCAGAAACAATGGGGTTTGCTCCAGAGGAACTAAATATTGCCTGCAGCTTAAAGCATGATGATCCTATTGACTGGCTTAGAAACGAGTGGTTTGATCGAATGCAAAAGGTGATGAATAAGTTTGCCAATTCTACCAAAGAAGAAGAAACCCTTGGTAATCTAAGTCCACAAGAGGCAAGAGAAGCACTAATAGAACACACTGGATATGTTGACGAAGCCTGCACACAATGTCTCGCAGATAGGAAGAAAAAGGTAATTCCAAACATTCCAAACAGTTCTCTATCTATCTAGTTTTTCACCGCTTTTGTTGGCCCACAATAGGCCAGTCTGATCACACCGGATCGATACGTGTAGTTGTGTGCAACGGAGGGTTTTTACGGTTTAATGTCCATGTTAATCCCAGAAGACGTGAAAGTCAAACCATTTCAAGCTGGATTTGCAAAGACAGCAGCCTTTTTAGGTTAGGATGGCTCACGAAATACCCTCAAGTCTATTACACTAGTTATGCCAAAATAGTGAGTGGCGGGAATTGGCACATTACTATGTGTAGCCTCAATGGCGGCCCTCTTTAAAGGGGGGAATTAAAATTTTGATGTAACTCTTTACCCTTTCTTGCTGCACAAGTGCTGAATTACGAAGGGCGCAGCTCAACGTGATCGAAGGTATACAATGGCGGAGTACAGCTTAGACCGGAAGTAGTTCGTTTTTATTGAAGGAGGAAAAAACCGGAGTACCCGGAGAGAAAAATCCTCGACTGAGCAAGGGAGAGAACGAACAACAAACTCAAGCCACATGTGATGCCCCGTCCGGGACAGACCGGCACTCTCACCGCTGCCACCCTTGCTTCCCAGGAAAGGAAGAGAAGAAAGGAAACAGGGGGCTATCCTATGTCATTTGTATAAACCCTCGTTTCTCATGCTTCTAGATTTGTCATAGAATCGCATGCATTAGAATTCATTTTCTTATCATTTTTCACCTATTTCCCAGCTAAAAGAAGTGATGGAGTCTGGAATCTTCGTCAGAACGGACGCCATCAAAGCCCTTGATGAGCACGATGGCAATGTCGAGGAAGCCATTCAACAGCTCCAAAGGATGACATTTGAACCCATGTTGCAGAGAATTAGGGACAGCTGCATATCAGCAAATGATGATGTTGATAACAGACAGCGATTATCCAACAGGCGAAACAGCCCTACTCAAGAAGATGAGATTTTTGACGCTATTGTGTCCAACAAAGAGATTGCCATGGATGTGAGTTTTTATCTGTTTTTACAATGTATCTGAATGTCGGTATTTTTATTTGTTCGTTTGCTCGTTTGTATATTTTTGTTTGCTCGTTATGTTAATATAATTGCATTGTTCGTTCGTTCGTTCGTTCGTTCGTTCGTTCGTTCGTTCGTTCGTCCGTTCGTTCGTTCGTTCGTTCGTTGGTTGTAGTATCAGCTATATAACTTAGTCATGTCAACTTATACTTGTGTGTATGTTTCTTCATTTTACCGATAGACCGAAATATTCCAATTCATATATATTAACAGCTATCTATCTCGGTTAACCAAGTGTTATTATAGATAGCTTGTACCAAAAATTCTGTTGTACCTATTAAACTTGCCAAACTTAACTTCATTTCTTTATATTTCTTATGCACTATTTATAACTATATTGCTAACTCCTGGTACTAAATAAAAAGTCTGTCTGTCTGTCTATAACGGAATATGTCATTCATTTGATCAGTGGTTATGAAAGTGATCCCTGAGGAACACCACCTCGAAAAGATATTGGAATAAAATCTGATGTTGTATATAGCTAATTGCACAAACCTTGACCCTTTCAAAATCATCCGAGCTAGAAGCTGAGACCAATTAAGATGGCTTCTGGGTCTACTAGTAATATTTGGATTTTCAAATGTGTGTAAAATCATCTAAACGACAGATTTCCCATTGTTCGCCGGTTTTGATCTTAGATTCTATGCTTTGAAAATGTTAATGATTGTGCACATAGCTACATCTTCGGACCTTGTTGATTCTGTTTAACAAATATAGTAACATATTTATTTGCCTTTTCGTCATAACAGCGTCGAATTCGTGTCATGTTTGCTGAGAAAGGCTTTCCATCGTGGGGACGTGCACACACGGCCATTAAACTAATTGATATGAATTTCCCAGTTAGCGATTCAATTGAAGCTGCCAAGGCTAACGGTGACCTGGAAAGGTCCATTGAGTACTTGCAACGAGAATGCATCTTATGCTATGAAAAAAAGCCAGAGAATCATGTAAGGGTTGGATAGTTTCTGATAATTACGATGATGATATTATGATGAGTGTTGTGACAGTTCCTGATGATTATGATAATGATTCAGCTCTGTTCACTAGAAACCACAAGATTAAACCTTCTCAACTGAGGATAAATACTGGACAACTAACACTGAATGGGGTGTCAGTCCTCTCCAATGAGTCCCATTGTACGTTTGGTATGGTGGTTTACGTGCAAATTGTTTTGCAACGCTATTGCGAGACGAGTTGCGGAAAATTGCACCGTGCAACAGCACCTTTAAAAAATATTTTTGGTATTGATGATTGATGGTTGATCGATTGACGATATATTTCAATGTATAGATATGCGTCGGACATTTTCTAAACGATTTTCTGAGCATGCGCAGTTTTTGTCCTTGTCGTGTGATTAAGGTTTATTGTCCCAAGAGCCGATTTTTCTTACTGCGCATGCTCGCAGAAATATACTGGGCTAGCCCACAATCTCGTACCCAGAACAACCGCGTTACTTTTGACGCGGGCTTTAGGTACGAGATTGGTTTTCTACGAGCATGCGCAGTAAGAAAAATCGGTCCTGGGGACGAGATTGGATTAATGTTTACGTAAATATTCATAGTTTCAATTTTTTCGATATGTTTTCCAGATGGTCACCATGCTGAATTGCCAGTGTCGGTTTTGCAAGTCTTGTGTCAGTGAGTTCTTCAATGTTGTCATCCATGAGCAAAACATCATGAAGCTTGTCTGTCCACAATGTGGTGAACCCCAAAATCTGGAAGATGATGCTGTTGCGACGGATTACTTCAATAATTTGGATATTTTGGTGAGAGCTTTGGGAGCTTGACCATTACTAGGGAACGGAACGTGGATGCTCACACCCCATACCCCCTTGGTATATTGTGCACTAAATTCTCCCTTTTCATAACAGATTCGTCAATGTGTGGACTCTGAAACTCATGATTTATTTCAACGAAAATTGCGTGATCGAACACTTATGAAGGAACCCAACTTTAGATGGTGCTCACATGTAAGTAGTTGCCATGCGTCGATTTTATCTGTTTGTTGAAAGAACGGCAAACCCCGGAACTTATATCTTATTGTTGTCTTGTGTTGACTCATTTTGATTGTTTTATTGATAGTGTTCGTCGGGATTCATTAACGAGCAGCCTGAGGCTTTAAAAATGGCTTGCCCACACTGTAAAAAGTATACGTGTTTCCAGTGTAAAAAACAGGTTTGTGCCAACCACTTTTGTTATTATCATGTCATACATGCCAATCATATATAATGATAATGGTTACCACATTGTGAACTTTCTTATAAATGGATGCGTTCATTTTTGCTTTAGTGGGAAGACCAACATGAAGGAATATCATGTGAACGCTTTGCTGCTTGGAAGGAAGCTAATGACCCTGAGGCACAAGCAAATGGTCTTGCTGCACACCTGAAGCAAAATGGAATTGGTATGATGAACTCCTGGCGTAAAAATGGCCTTAAGTGAAACTGTGACTGCAGTTACGCCCAATGATAAAGGATAATCCCCCATTCAGCGCATAAAGTGGGGGCATTGTAAGATAAATCTCTTTGTTAGCAGTATTGCTGTTCTGGCACTGTCCACTTTTTGTGAAACTGCAGGTTGCGACTACCACAGGAAGCCTAACTGGGGACCAGTGTTTGTATGACTGTGAAAACGACCGTGCTGTGCCTTGTCCCTCTGTTTCGATTGGTCAGTGTTGGTACGGTCTTACCCAATGAAGTGCTGAGTCACAGAACAATACCACCTGCAGCGCACGAACTTTTTCGCAGTCGTACAGAAGCTGCTCTAGTTGTCACTTGTGCTGGTAAATATAGTATGTTAACTTAATAAATATTCTATTGCAGAGTGTCCAAACTGCACGTTTCGTTATGACCTTGCCAAAGGAGGCTGTATGCATTTCAAGTGTGGCCAGTGCAGCCATGAGTTTTGTAGTGGATGCTACAAACCATTCAGACATAGTCAGGTAGGTAACGTATTGAATGTGGATGGCGGGATGTAACGAAGCAAAGAATAAGTCAATCAGTCAACCGGTCGGTCGGTCAATCCGGCGGTGGGTCAGTCCGGCATTCGGTCGGTTAGTCCGGCGTTCGGTCGCTCGGTCAGTTATTTAGTGAAAGCGAAACATTAAATCATTTATTCAATCAATGACGCATAAACGAAATGATAGATGCATAAATGATGTATGAAAGAAAAAATAACTTGATAAATGTTTGACTCTGAATTTATGGACAACGACAAAATTCCGTTTTTCCGTGTGTCTATATTCTAATAGATGCACAGATGACGTCAAAATGAGTCCGTAGATCGACAAGTGGTATGACTGTTGTTTTCTCCTCATTTTGACGTCTTCTGTATTAGAGTCAGTACAAACACACAGAAAAAAGAGATCTGTTTGTTTTAAATAATATATGTCGAAACATTTATACCAGAGCATATGTAATATTCTTTTATGTTGACCGTGCGCGCTTGTGTATATATATTATATATATATTCAATAACGGTCCTCCAATCAGAGCGCAACGTGTGCGTCGACCACAATGATTCAAAAAGTGGATATCCCTTTTCAGCATTGTCATGTATCACCTGACTGTGCAAGGCGTGGTCTTCATGCCCACCATCCAAGGGACTGTCTGTTCTACTTACGAGACAGAGACCCAGAAGAACTTGAAAAGCTTCTTGATGACCACAACGTGGAGTACAACACTGAGCCTCCACAAAAACAGGTCATAGGTAAGAAATTGTACGGTAATACAATTCGAAAACTAAGAATCATTTTTCTTTTTGTAAAATTATTAAACTTTAGTTTCACGACTGAGTGAAGTCCCAGTTACACGACAACCGATTGCAATAACTTTTTACTATCAGGTGAAGAAAACCAAGGTTTTGAAGAAAGCGAGGAAGTACAGGGTGCTGCTGCTGCTGCTGTGAATACTGGACGTTGTAAAGTCATGGAGCAGAGAGAATCAGGAGCTGGCTTGGAGGACGCCGAGTGCGGTAGGGAGACTCCCGCAGGTTATGCCGGCTTATGTAGGTATGTTGAATGGTTCTTAAACTCAGCAAAAGTCCCTTGTTTCGATTTCGTTCCAAACTCAGCTGTGAGAGAATTTGATATCTCGGGGTAGTGTTTGTTCGCTCCTGAGTTGGGCTTCCTGTGGTGATTGCTAGTTGAACGACCTGCCAGTGCAAAACTACGTAAATTATGACTTGTGGAATCAGTCTAGGGGTAGCGAGGGGCCTTAGTCACTTTCTTTTCAGCCATTTGGCCGGTGCTGTTGACCGGACTTCATTTCTCACTCAGAACACCAGAACCCGAGTGGTCAAATTGTCAGCTGAGGCCCGTTACAAACTATTTTTTTCCTATTTTGGGGCGAGTTTCATTCCTATTTTCTAGGTGCCAGTGATCACGTGACGCCCTCATTTGTTATAACTAATTTAAGTTAATTAGCAAAGAGCAGCTCTGAATCAGTTCGTACGACAACATTAAGTGCGCTGTCTGAATAACTTGCCTCTTCAACGTCGCTCCAGAGTCGAACTCAAAAGTATTAGGTACGACACATGATAGAGCAGACTTCGTATGACTGTGAAAACGGCACCGCACGGTCACGGCACGGTTACGGCAGGAATTTATAAACAACACGGCACTGACGCGGCACGGCACGGCGTAGTAGTTTCATGCTCATACGAAATCGTATAGTACGGGAACAGCTACAATAGTTAGGATTTGTATTAGTCTTGCATTTTGAATTTTTGTTAAAAAATTGTCTATCCTTCAGACTCCATTTTATTGAATACCTTGTGGAACGAATCAACTCCAATCTGATTGATCCAGTGGGAATACTGAGCACTGATGATTTACTAAGTGTACTAAGAAGAAATGACTTAGAGCCACCAGTTAAGGCTGCTAGAGAAAAAGATAATGTGTATCATAAACGTCTTGTAAAGGTAAGCCCGTGAAATCATTGCTTTATTTTTCTTTTGTTTTCCTCTTTTCTAACACTATTTTGAACGTTTTCTCTGGTTTACCCTCCCATTCATTCATTCGTTCATTCGTTCATTTCCTTCATTTTTCCATTTACTTATGCTTTATTCATCGATGTTTCTTTAGCTTCTTCTTGTTATTTCTTTCTTTACTTTTTCCTAATTTAACTTTCTCTTTGTGTGTGTGTGTTGTTGTTGTTGTTGTTTTTCGTTTTCGTCGTTTTCCAGTAACCATAAAAAGAGTGAAAAATATTCATCGTGTAGGAAATAATAATCATTTTCATTGTCAGGTGCCCTACATTAATCAATATCTTTCTCTCCCTTTTTTCTTTTTTCTTTCTCCTATTCATCTCAAAACACCCATAACGTGCCACTCATCCCTTTTTTCTTTCTTAGTATGTACAAGAAAAGCTTCCTCTGCCGAGAAAGTCACCAAGAAAGCGAGTCTTAGACGTTGAAGAACAACCACAGCCCGCAATTGGAGACCAAATGGAGAACCTTCGTCTTGTCGATCTTGAGGTTGAGGATGGACCGCAGGTTGAGTGGGGCTACGACAGTGACCTCTCCGATGAGCCAGACTTTGGTTACAATGATTCAGGTGCAGAGCAATCTGATTGAAAAGCTGGTGGTAGCTCACAGTATAGTCGTAAGCACAAGCTAGGCTCTTCTTAGCTCTTCCGCAAGCACTTCTTGCTTTTTCTTTCCTCCTCTTGGGACATCTTGGTTGGCCGTCCGAGGAGGACTAGGCCCCAAGCACAGGAATCCCAATGATAAAGACCAGCACAGGAAACCCAGGTCAATAGGAGAAGGAAACAGTAAGAGACGCTTGTGGAGGAGGCTACACAAGCAATATACGCATGCTCAATGCCGTATTTATTCACAGATCAAAGAAAAAAAATACAATTACGGTATGTTCAGGCATGGAGCTAAGAAACCATACTAAGTATTATGATTTTGCTGATAGCCAGTCCAGCTTCACACGAGTTGATCCTAACTGATTATTAGGTCTTCAAATGTATGGATTATAGTATCTATGAAGATACTAAGTAGCTTCACATCCCTCGCCATCTTGGAAAGAAAGATCTCAAAACACTTGCGAAGATCTTTCGGGAATGCGACTTTCGATCTCGATCTGGCATGCATTGTCCACGTGATCATGATATCAAACTTTTACAAATAACGCTGACTCAACTGTTTCCAGCCGCTTTGAATGTACTTTTGGAGCGAGAGTTCCGAGTGTCGGAGTATGGGTTTTTTTTCGCATTTTTCTTTCTTTTCTTTTTCTCTTTTTACAGCTTATGTCTATTTTTTTCGCAAAAGAAATTACAGTAACTCATATTATTAACATTTGATCAATATATCTCATATTTACTGAATCTTTTCTTTTTGTCTCATAAAGCAATAGCCACATGCGCTCAACAAGCATCTATTTTTCAATTATTTCAATGTATGTACTCGAGCAAAAAGTCAAATGGGTACAGCAGACACTGCTAAGGCCCGAAACACGCTAGTGCAGATTTCGTATGAGTGTGAAAAACTACGGCACGGTTACGGCGCGGCACGGACACGGCACGGAACCTCGCCTGCTGTTTTTTTACAAATTTACAAAGACATCAGCAGGCGAGGTTCCGTGCCGTGTCCGTGTCCCTCCGTAACCGTGCCGTAGTTTTTTCACACTCATACGAAATCTGCACTAAATGCTCATGTGCCGAACGCTAGCAAAACAAAATAACAAGGTGTGGTTGTTTGATGCAATAAGCACATGTATGCGTCGAGGTTTTTTCACAAGAGCTCAGTACGATAACGTTAAAGCTTTACGCGTGTAGATAAAATTGGTCCACATTTGCGACAGGACGAAGGGAAAAAATGTCAATTCCCAACTTGAGGTTTCCCTGGGTCTAACCTGGGAATCTGTTCTATTTTACTTGGGAAATCTGTAATACCCAAACTTGTAAAAATAGAACAGATTCCCAGGGATTCCCTGGTTAGACCCAGGAAGCTAAGCCCCATGTTTCAAGACCCAAGCTGGGAATTGACGTTTTTTCCTGGAAGCATAACCACAAACAGCGTTTACATTTTTACTGTTTGAGGTGTTGTTTGTGATTATGTTTATATATCGGATTCAAACTGTGTTTAAAAGTTGAACCAAAGTATCATAAATTGAATAGAGGAACATAGCCTATCTTTAACTGTCGTAAGGATCAAATTCAATAACTGAATTTATTTTGGAGACGGAAAATTTTCTTGGACTTGAAACTCTCCTTCACACGGAAACTCGTCTGAGTACATTTCACTAAAAGACATTTTTCCCGACTATGAGTTGACCGATTTATGTTCAAATGGTTTCCGTCTGAATAGAGATTTAAGTACAAGACAATTATCTGTCATAAATATGAATTGGGACAATATTTCATTCAGTATTTTTATATTTTATAGACACATTTAGTGAGAAATTCTTGTAGTGTGGCTATACAACCGGCTTATAAAGTAGAGGTAGAATACATTAATAGAGCTGTATATTCTCATCAAGGATAGATTTGTAGAGTGTCGAGTCATAAATTAGTGATTCCTTTACTAAGTTAATTTATGAGCCATCTTGCTGGTTATCGAAATAATTGTAGTTAAAACAATCACCTACTTATAGCTAGGCTGCAAAGGTGGCTCATAATGATATCGATAAGTCGGAACATATCAACGTATAGTTACGTATAGATGCGTATAGGCAACGTGAGTTCATCAAAAAGCGTGTGTAACTTACGTAGATTTCGTATACATAAATCCAAAATATCGATTTATAATACACAATTGCTTTATTCTTTTTTAAAATCCAGGGAATTTTCAATGTGAAATCTCTTGTTATTTTGTGGAGTTTATTTGTACAACTTTTACAAGTACTTGTAAGTTATGCACGCTTTTTGAAATTACGCAGCGGTCTTTAGCTTCGTTACGTAACGCTCCATGGACGTTGCGTGACGATACTAAATACGGCTGCGTAACGAAGACTCTGAAAAGGGCCTGGAAACAATAATCAGTAGACATAAATCTACCAAGTGTAACGGTACAAGTTATATTTGGAAATGGCCTTACGAACCGTATTAGGAAGTACGGAGAAATACTAGCTATACAATGATTTCGAGTGGAATATTGTGAATATCCCACAAGTCACTTGTATTTGCACAAATCTTGCAGTGGGATTCCTGTGTGTCATTCGCGGGATGTATATAGAGCACTGAACTCAATTTTTTGGCATGTATGTAGAGTGAATGACGTCATCAAAATACGCTTGGAATACTGATCAGAATTTATCGGTCAGAATATGAATCACACGAAACTGGAGCTGGTCTTGTTGTCGAAAAGCTATCATTGTTATTCAGAGTTATCATTCTCCGGGAATTCACTAAATCCATTGTTTTACGCTCTTGGAAGTATTCAACAAGGAACTGTTTAGTGATATTTTTCGGGGAAGACAATGTTCTTCTCATGGGAAGCGCTCCGGGAAGCAAACTAGGAGGCAGCATGGCCGAGTGGTCAGAGCGTTGGTCTCGCAAACTGGCGGTCCCAGGTTCGATTCCCGCTCCGGGCCACTAGCTGAGACTGAATTTGTTCCGATTTCGATTAGTTCAAATTCAGTTTCTCGGCCATGCTTGTAATATAGCCAACTGGTTCGCCTCCTTGCCATCAATGAGTTATTTTTTAATCATTGCTAGCATTAGTTGTTTGTGATCAGTAAATTGAGGACGAAATTTGTTTCTTCTTTACTTAAGCACTTTGACCCCACGTCATATCTTTGTACCGCACTAATATTCATGAAACTCACGAACGCATTTTAGGGAAGACACTGTTCGATGTAAAGATGAGTTTATTGGGCCAAACTTTTCGCTGAATTAATAAGTTTTTTAAAGCCTCGTACAATATTATACAGTACTAATCAACTCGCAGCACTTCACTTTCTGTTAGAAACGGCTAGTTTCTAGTATGTACACAAGCCTTTAAGCGAGTGTGTGTGTACAAAGAAAATACAAGTGACGAGTGGGATATCCACAGTATGCCACGAGAAACCGTTGTATAACTATTTCATCCCACACCATAGAAAATACAGCCAATTACCGCAATGTCTCATGGGAAGACACAGTTGAATACCGACGAATATACACCGGCTTTCCTGCTTTCTGATTGGCTGTATTTTCTATGGTGTGATGGGATAGATATCAGTATCATATACGTCCCTGCGACTTAGGTAAAAGAAACTGTTTCTGCTCGCAGGGAAGTATTTTCTTTAGCCTGGTTTTCAGACGGGGTTCGGTTGATCGTCTGAAATTCAAGCCAGGTAGCCTTATGATCCCGCCGTGAAGGTGTGACAAAGTTTCCATTAATGTCATCACCGGGCTTGGACGCTCCGGGAAGCAAACTATGAAACAACGACAAAAACAACCAGGAAAATAACAAAAGTTTATCCTGGGAAAAGGGTAGTAAGGGCATCTTGCCTTAACAGGCATAAAACTACCAGGTTTAAACGCTCATAAAGTTAGAAGATAAGTAGCCTTATGATCCGATAAGGGGGTATTAGAGATCTGTAGTCCTTACCGTGCAATAATTTATCGGGCTGAAATACCCGCGCCGGTACGGTATTTTTCAAGGTCCACATAGTCTTACGACTACGTAATGACTATCAAGTCATCAGTCTCTATTGGCGATGTGAGTACAAGCGATAGACCGATAGGTGATGCTCAGTAGTAGCACTTATCTTATGTTATAACAATCAGGTACAAATGTGAGTGTGCCTAAAAGACGTCACAGATGGTGTATTAATTACACGCACTCTAAAAAACAAACAAACAACAAACAAACACAACAAAAACAAAAACAAACAATACATATTAATCATCGGGCATTTGAGTAATATTGTAAGCAACAAAGTTGCTATCTTTCAGGAAAGATAGGACAAGAGAAGACAAGGATAAGATAGGATAAGAGAAGATAAGATATGGTAAGATAATAAGATGAGGGTCAGGGTAAGAGAGAGAAGAGACGACAAGGATACTATGAGATAGGATAAGAGAGAAGAGAAGATAGGATAAGATACTGGAAGATGAGGGTATAAGATAAGACAGGAAAAGAGAGGACAAGAAGAAGAGAGAAGAAGATAGGATGAGATAAGGAGAAGATAGGAGAAGAGAAGAGGATAATTGTAGTAAGATAATTGTAGATAGATACGATAGGCTTTATCGATTCAATGCAATCTATTTATAGAATTGTAGATACCAGGTTTCTTTTCCAGCTTTATTGAACGGAATTTTAAAAAAAGAATACTTAGTGTTATAGTTGTTATAGTTTTTACAATATCGCTTTCTCCGCGTGTTATCTGCATGTAATAGACCTTTCCCGAATTCACTTCACTACACAGACAATGGTTTCAAGTAGAGGTTGGACTTAAAAATACAATGTTATGACGGCTTCAAGTCCAACCGCGTTTTCAGTATTGAAAGCGTTATTCGGGAAAGGTCTATTACTCGCAGTCTGTAGACGAGAACTGTCAGATATAACATATACATTTTGAAGCAACTTGCAGTAGACTAGAAAATAGCAAGCAAATCAACTTTCTCACGCCCATGCATGGCATTTTCGTGTTTCAAGCTAGTGCAATTAACTTTAGATATTTTATGAAAATTGTCAATTACGCTGGTATATATCTGTTTGCAATCACAAATAAACGTGCCATAGGGAAATTTCTTTCAGTTTTTCTTTTCTTTCCTATCCTCCTTTCTTCCTTCCTTCCTTCCTTTTCTACCTTCCTTTCTTAGTAGTTTCTTTCTTTCCTTCTTTCTTTCTTTCTTTCCTTCTTTCTTTCTTTCTTTCCTTCTTTCTTTCTTTCTTTCTTTCTTTCTTTCTTTCTTTCTTTCTTTCTTTCTTTCTTTCTTTCTTTCTTTCTTTCTTTCTTTCTTTCTTTCTTTCTTTCCTTCTTTCTCTCTCTTTCTTTCTTTCTTTCTCTTTCTTTCTTTCTTTCTTTCTTTCTTCCTTTCGTTCTTTCATTCTTTTTTCTTTCCATTTTCTTTTTACTTTCTCACTGCAAGAGTTATGGGCTCCTGTTGTCTGCTATTAGTCGCTGCGGTAGATATCAAAATTATGACTCCACCCCCCACCCCAGAGACACACACTCGCACTCCATGAACTCGTTTACGTTGATAGAGTTCTTTTCATATATTGCTTAATTGATTGATGGATGTGATTTCCTTAACCCACCTCCCGTTAGTGAGACGTCTTTAATTCCGTGTCCCCTTCTCCCACTGAGACGTCTTTCCGTGGATTAAGTAAAGGTAATTGTTTGGTAATATAATTTCTCCAGATTTGAGTGCTCGATGAGATTGGCAGGTATGCCTTCCCGTCCTTCAAATGAAACTAATGGATGCGCGAGCACCCATAAACCAAAGAAATTAAAAATCACGTGCGCTTCGAAGAAACACGCCCGCAAAGTTTATCGGGTACGGGTAAGTTAATGGGCTCGTAAAGTTATGAGGCCTTTCAGGAGACGATACCCTGCGAGCAGAATCTTCTTTAACCTCCTTCCCGGGCGAAAGGAGTCTTCTTTCCTTCTTTCGCCCGGGAAGGAGGTTAAAGACGATTCTGCTCGCAGGGTAGGGAGACGAGTCCTCGATCCCTAAATATAGAGTATTTTGTTATATGACCGTGTATCTTCAAGCGATTTGATTGGTTAGATTGCATCCAGTTCTTTCTTTATGGCAAAATAAGGGCGTGAAATTATTCACAAATCAGTTTGAAAAGTTGAAAGCTCACTCCAGTAAGTGGTTCAATGTTTTGCTCCATCTAGTCTGTTCAATCTTGCTTTTTGTAAATAGTTCTTCAACTTGCGCTTTTGTCTACATTGTCTTCTCCATAGGTGTAGTAACAACTTGACAAAATGATAGTTTAGAATTTTGCCTGTAAGTTCTGGCTTGAGAACGCGGCGCACTTTTCATTGTCCAATCGGCCGTTTTTCAAACAAGTCGATTCGTAAAAAATACTGAGAAGCCAATCGAATGTTACTCGTGCTTCGAAATGTAAAATGAATATCTTAGAAAAAAGGTCATATGATAAAACGTTTTTAACCGAGGTTGGTTGCATGGTCTGTACGGGACGATCTTGACCTCGATCGAACTCGATCAAGATTCCTCCGTACTGACAGACCAGACCGACCAAGCTCGGTTAGGGACGGACCATTAGAAAAGTGATGGGGGTGGGGCAAAAGCAAAATAAGAATTATTTCCAATAAAAATTTTGAAAAAAAAATCTGCCGGGACATTTTCTTAAAAAAAATACTCCTGCCAAAGTGAAAAAAAATTCATTTCCACTTTTGGTGACCAAAAAAAAGTTTATGCCAATCCCAAACTCCCCGTCCGTCCCTTAGTAAGACCTGAATATAAAGTAGAGGTAAAAATCCCGCGCCTGGCCTAGCTTGCCCGCGCCAGTGGGATCCAGCACACTTTCGGCCAAAAAGGAACGCCTGACATATAAAGATCGTTCAGCGTTTCAGCATTGCTGAATGTGGACAAACTAATAACGAAAATTGTGCTTCTGTGTTTATACACTTATTAGATGTATAAGATGCTATTTGATCCCCACGAACTAAACAATCGTTGGTTTGTGGTCGTATTGCTGTGCATTTTGATGACTTTGATTGTCTACTGGATTGCTACTTTGCTGATCAAATCTCGCGACAGGACGCAGTGGTGGAAAGGAGGCGTCATTTACCACATCTACCCAAGATCCTTTAATGATTCGAGTGGTGATGGCAATGGCGACATAAGGGGTATCATAAATAAGTTAGACTATCTAGAGGAACTGGGTATTAATATTATATATCTCAGTCCAATCTTCAAATCCCCAATGGCTGACAACGGGTATGACATTTCTGATTTTTATGACATCAACCCAATGTTTGGAACCATGAAGGATTTTGATGATCTTCTTAATATTGTCCATGAAAAAGGTTTAAAACTAGTCCTTGATTTTGTCCCCAATCATACAAGTGACCAACACCCCTGGTTCTTGGAGAGTTGTAAAAGTAAGATAAGCAGAATGAGAAAATGGTATATTTGGAGAGACCCAGCACCTGATGGAGGACCACCCAATAACTGGGCCAGTGTCTTTGGTGGCAGTGCTTGGACATATGACTCCACAACAAACCAGTATTATCTACACCAGTTCTATAAAGAACAACCAGACTTGAATTTCAGAGAACCCCAAGTCATTGAAGCTATGAAAGATGTGCTTCATTTTTGGCTTGACAAAGGTGTGGATGGGTTCCGTGTTGATGCTGTGCCACATTTATTTGAGGATGAAAAATTCAGAGATGAGCCTATGCTACCAGGCTATGATCCAAAGAACCCCAAATACAAAGATTTAAAGCACATTTATACTTACGATCTAGATGAGGTACACTCTGTTGTAAGAGGATGGAGAGAGGTTTGTGACAGTTATAAAGATTCCTATAGACTTCTAATAGGTGAGATCTTTTCAAGCCCAGAGGAAAACATAGCCCTTAAGTACTACGGCAAACACAGTAGGCCTGAGTTTGACTTTCCATTCAATTTCACTTTTCTGGGTCTAAAGAAAACTTTCACAGCAGCAGACATCCACAAAATCATAACCAACTATCTCAATTCTGTCCCCACTGGCGAGTGGCCAAACTGGTTGCTTGGTAACCATGATGTTCCGAGAATTGGCAGCAAAGTAGAAAAAGACTTCATGGGAGCGTATCAGATTCTCCTTCTCAGTTTACCAGGAACTCCTATCATGTACTATGGTGATGAGGTTGGCATGACTGATGCCAATATGGAGAAGACAACCCTTGGAGATTCAAGAGACCCCTATCGAACTCCACTACCATGGACACCAACTAAACATGCTGGATTTACAACTGGAAGAAAAACATGGCTGCCAGTGTGGAAAGACTCCAAGGAAAATAATATTCAATTTCAACAACACAACTCCACTTCTCTGCTGAAACTATGCCAGAAAATGCTTCACCTTCGCAACAATACACCAGCTTTTAAAGGCTTGCAGTTTGAAGTTGTGCACATTGATCAATCAGTTCTTGCTTATAAAAGGTCTGGCAGGAGATCTGTATATGTTATAGTTCTTAATTTTGGAAGTGGATTTTGGTTTGGTGGGCTGGAGAACATTTCTGGAATGGGAACTGTGATGATTGACAGCACAACAATCAAAACAAAAGGCACAAGAATGAATGTCAAGGAGATTATGCTTTATAAAGGACAAGCTCTTGTCATTAAAATGGATTGAGACTCTTGAATATCTTTTCTATTCTTTTTATAACTTTGTATATGAGAAACAAAATTCTATTTTGATAGGTAATAATAGTGATAAATATTAGAGTAATTTTATTGAAATTTTTATATGTGAAAACATCAAAAATATCAAACTTGATGGTTTAGTTGTTTGGAAGTGGGTTAGTGCAAATCCAGGGTTAAAATCAGTGACTTTCTATAGATTTATCCCTGGGTTGGCTTGCTTTCAAACAACTGAGCCTCAATTTTATTGTAATTACACAGTTTTGTTTGATGGCAGCCATGACAGGAGGCACAACAATGAAGTCTTTTCCCCTTGGGAAACTGAACTCTTTCTCATGTAACTGTATTATTCCTGCCTCCTGTCATGGCTGCCATCACGTGATGGTGCAAAGCCTCTATTCAGCTGCAGTCAGGGTTAAAGTGTGGAATAGCATACATGTACCTTAATCAATTATTATAAGATGACTGTTGGGTGTCATATTCAAAACTGTCACTCAGCAGTTGATTTGGTATGCTGCCCTACACATTTACCATATAGGAGACTGACATGTTATGACTAGAATTGAAATTATTTAAATAATATACAATTCAAGGAATATTTCAATTCAAATCACGTAAATACGCTTCTGGTAATAATTTGGTGATGGGTTGAATAATTCAATTAATTATTAATGCATATATTTTAACCTAAATGGTTTTAAAAACCCTAGAAATCTTGATGCAGTTGATTCCTTGCTTAAACAGGTTTAAGAACAAATACTGCATCACTTAAAACATAAAAGTTTTCATATAAGTCACCCTCGCATAGGTAAGGCAACTTGGTAAAATGTTCAACAGCAAATCCACTTGGAATAAATACATCATTTATGAGACTAGTAACGTGTTCCTTCCAAGTTTCTCCTGATAGGGTAATGAGTTCTGTAGGAGGTACCAGGCTTATTCCTAGAAAATACACATAGTTAAAAGGATATAACTCAATACGTTTTAGCTGTTATAATGATTTGCTTTATTGTTCTAATGAAACTGCTCTCATCCCAGAAGGGTGCAAATAAGCTATTATATAATGTCCATGGCCTAACACTATCCCCTATCTCTATCAGTGGTCTTTTCTACAGAGTGTTCAAAGCTACACTGAGCAATTATATAAACTTATTACTAGAGCAAAATCAAATCAAGGATGTTGCAGCTGATAATATCATGGAATTTCAAGGATGTCATTGTTATTATAAGGTGTAAAATGCCTGCATCTCCAACAGAACAGAGAAAAACTGTTCTCAAAAATTTATAACATTTAAATTGTTTGGATATTTGAATAAATGCCTCGGGGGGGGGGGGGAGTTGGTGATTGATGTAGAAAATTCAACATACCTGACTCAACACAAGGATGAAAAGGAAGAACTATGGCTACAACAAGCCTACCAGTGTTGGGTTTTAAAGCTTTTCTGATATCTTTAAGTAAAGACAATGGTTTATCACATCTGTCCAGTAGGTTTAAACAACTAATTACATCGTATGGTTCTTCAAAATTTTGCCAATCATTAATGCTAAGTACTCTGAAATAAAGAAAGGAAAGGCTACAATGAGGTAAAATACAGTGTGCTAGGCCATGTAGCTGGCAGCCTGTGTGAGCAGCCTAAAGGGGAGTGTGTGGGGGAAAGAGGAAGACAAGAGAAAGGACCTTTCCCCCTCCTCTTTGAGCTGCTACACAGGCTAGGAAGCTGACCAAAACTCTTTCTTAGTTGGCTACCTTTAATTGTCTCATTCTATCTTGGTTTCGGAATACATATTATGTACTTATTGAAGGAATGGGAGGGCTGGAGGGGAAAATCTTTGACTTGAGGTTATGTTCTACAGATGTTTTTTTCCCGGCTCACTTGTGCAAAGCCCTCCAGCCCCCCTTTGCGTGACTATTTCTGGAGGTTTTGTTACATGTTACAAGTGCATATGGGCTATGTGATAAAATGTTTTCTGCTGCTTACTATTAATTCTGTGAAATCATCTATTTCAAATTCAAAAATTGATGGTAGCCATGAGTGTGGTGTGTTTTTTGGATCTTTATATTTCAGTCCAACCACAGTGAATGGAATGATGAATGGAGGGATGAATGGAGGGGTGGATGGAAGGGTAGATAACTAATTGACTCTGAATTACACTCAGTCTCAAAAATCAAGATTTCCATGCTCAATGACAGGCAGGAAAGACTCTGATTTTTGAGGTCCATCAACCACTCCTAACAAGGAAATGGAATGAAACTAAAAGAAAAAATGAACAATAAGTACAAAGGAAATCCAACATACTTATAACCCTTCCAATGCAGCCTCCATCTCATGGAAGGAGATTGTTCAGTAACATAAATCTCTTCAAAATAGGGCTCCATAACAGAAGTAACCCTTCCATCACCAGCTCCTAAATCAAGTAGTTTCTTTCTTTTACTCCCACTAGTGAAATCAAGGAGACTCTTAAACTGTGCTGTAGAGAACACAAACATTGATCCTCTGTTAAGAATGCTGAAAGAAAAAGATAAGGAAAATAAGAAAAGCAGTTTTATGGAGAACTGATTTTATATAAAAATCTGTTTGGGCTTGCTGTGGCTACCACTGGCAAGGGAGGGGAAACAACAAGGAAAGAACATTGATAAGTGGGATTTGTGTTCTTCATTTTCAACATTTGTATATATTGAAATGTATCTGTGTCCACTTTTTTTCAGAATTTGAAGGTTGAGCAAATGGGAGTTGAAGATTTCATTCCATCCCTGGTGGTGGGCATGGGAAGAGTTGGGAAAGGGAATCTTACTTTACTTTCACTCAATTTAATATATATCAGTTTCACAAATACATGAACATGAACACCAGTTTGGCTTGGTCACCCTGTTGTAGCTTTCCACAGGAACCCCAAATACATGTAATGGGATATGTCCAAGGCTTTTAGTGTTACTAGCTTACCCATTTATTGTGGTGACAGACATAAAAATACCAGTTAAGCCTCTAAAGAGCATGTGTCCAAATTGCGTGAAAACAGCATCAGATTTGTCACATGAATTTTGCAAGAATTCTCTAGTATCTTCATCAAGGTCACTTTGAATATATTTGTCAAGAAGTTCTTTTTGTAAAGACTGGAGGTCATCATCATAATACCACTAAATACAGGCAAATATATATTAATATTGATGTAAAAATTTGGTTCATTTTAATTACAATTCTAAATTTGTACTTCTTCATTTGGTGTTTATTACTGGTATATATCACCATGGATACCACACTTGTACACAAAGCATGTGATTGGGTTTTTTTTTTCCCCTTTCTTTCTTTTTTTCTTTTCTTTTTTTCCTTTCTTCTTTTTTTTTTTTTTTTTTGAGTCTTCTAAAGAACAGCTGTTTACTTCACATTGATGTACATGATCCACAATTTGAAGCTTTATATTTTTATATTTACATGTATAACCATAAGTTAAAATTCCTGTTTGTCTTACCCTAGTTAAATCTATTTCATTGGTTCGATTATTTTGTGCTTCAGCAACGTGTGAAAGAAGAGCCCTACCAGCCATTGATCTCATGTATCTTGATGTCCACATAGGATAGATCACAGCTAAGCAACAAGGAATACCTGTGAAGAATGCACATAAGCTTACTGTATTCAATTTCTCATCAGAATTTAAATATTACAGAAAATATATTTACCTGGGGTCCAGATGGATAACCAAATACACACCAAGCGAAACCACCACATCAACTAAAGTTCAGCAAAGCAAATTATAAATCCAGAGCTTTTTCTTGTGGGAAAGTTTGTGTTCAGTTTTGGACAATTTTGGTCGGAGAAGCGGCTAAATACAGGAATGCTCACTCATTCTTAGATCAATACACGTATAACGCAGTTGATCATTCAGTGAGCATCAATAAAGTTCAACAACCGTTCATATACTGTTCATTTAGTTCAACAACCTGACAACAACCTTCATATACTAATGTCAGCCTTCATCGCCCTTCATCAGCCGTCAACAGCGTTCATCAGCCTTCAACAGCCTTCAACAGCCTTCATCAACCTTCATCAGCCTTCATCAGCCTTCAACAGCCTTCATCAGCCTTCAACAGCCTTCATCAGCCTTCAACAGCCTTCATCAGCCTTCAACAGCCTTCAACAGCCTTCAACAACCTTCATCAGCCTTCATCAGCCTTCATTAGCCTTCAACAGCCTTCAACAACCTTCATCAGCCTTCATCAGCCTTCATCAGCCTTCAACAACCTTCATCAGCCTTCAACAGCCTTCATTAGCCTTCAACAGCCTTCATTAGCCTTCAACAGCCTTCATTAGCCTTCAACAGCCTTCATCAGCCTTCATTAGCCTTCAACAGCCTTCATTAGCCTTCAACAGCCTTCAACAGCCTTCATTAGCCTTCAACAGCCTTCATTAGCCTTCATCAGCCTTCATCAGCCTTCATTAGCCTTCATTAGCCTTCAACAGCCTTCAACAGCCTTCATCAGCCTTCATCAGCCTTCAACAGCCTTCAACAGCCTTCATCAGCCTTCAAAAGCCTTCAACAGCCTTCAACAGCCTTCAACAACCTTCATCAGCCTTCATCAGCCTTCATTAGCCTTCAACAGCCTTCAACAACCTTCATCAGCCTTCATCAGCCTTCATCAGCCTTCATCAGCCTTCAACAACCTTCATCAGCCTTCAACAGCCTTCATTAGCCTTCAACAGCCTTCATTAGCCTTCAACAGCCTTCATTAGCCTTCAACAGCCTTCATCAGCCTTCATTAGCCTTCAACAGCCTTCATTAGCCTTCAACAGCCTTCAACAGCCTTCATTAGCCTTCAACAGCCTTCATTAGCCTTCATCAGCCTTCATCCGCCTTCATTAGCCTTCATTAGCCTTCAACAGCCTTCAACAGCCTTCATCAGCCTTCAACAGCCTTCATTAGCCTTCAACAGCCTTCATTAGCCTTCAACAGCCTTCATTAGCCTTCAACAGCCTTCATCAGCCTTCCGCAACCTTCATCAGCCTTCATTAGCCTTCATCAGCCTTCAACAGCCTTCATCAACCTTCATCGGCCTTCAACAGCCTTCAACAGCCTTCATCAGCCTTCATCAGCCTTCATCAGCCTTCATCAACCTTCATTAGCCTTCATCAGCCTTCAACAGCCTTCAACAACCTTCATCAGCCTTCATTAGCGTTCAACAACCTTCATTAGCCTTCATTAGCCTTCAACAACCTTCAACAGCCTTCATCAGCCTTCATCAGCCTTCAACAGCCTTCACAAGCCTTCATTAGCCTTCATCAGCCTTCAACAGCCTTCATCAGCCTTCAGCAACCTTCATCAGCCTTCATTAGCGTTCAACAACCTTCATCAACCTTCATGAGCCTTCATTACCCTTCATCAGCCTTCATCAACCTTCATTAACCTTCATCAGCCCTCAACAGCCTTCAACAACCTTCATCAGCCTTCATCAGCCTTTATTAGCGTTCAACAACCTTCATCAGCCTTCAACAACCTTCATTAGCCTTCATTAGCCTTCAACAACCTTTAACAGCCTTCATCAACCTTCATCAGCCTTCAACAGCCTTCAACAACCTTCATCAGCTTTCAACAGCTTTCGATAGCCTTCAACAGCCTTCATTGGCGTTCAACAGCCTTCATCAACCTTCATCAGCCTTCAACAGCCTTCATCAGCCTTCAGCAACCTTCATCAGCCTTCATTAGCCTTCATTAGCGTTCATCAACCTTCATTAACCTTCATCAGCCTTCATTAGCCTTCATTAGCGTTCATCAACCTTCACTAACGTTCATCAGCCTTCATCACCCTTCATTAACCTTCATCAGCCTTCAACAGCCTTCAACAGCCTTCATCAGCCTTCATCAGCCTTCATTAGCGTTCAACAACCTTCATCAGCCTTCAACAGCCTTCAACAGCCTTCATTAGCCTTCATTAGCCTTCAACAACCTTCAACAGCCTTCGTCAACCTTCATCAGCCTTCAACAGCCTTCAACAACCTTCATCAGCTTTCAACAGCCTTCAATAGCCTTCAACAGCCTTCATTAGCGTTCAACAGCCTTCATCAACCTTCATCAGCCTTCAACAGCCTTCATCAGCCTTCAGCAACCTTCATCAGCCTTCATTAGCCTTCATTAGCGTTCATCAACCTTCATTAACCTTCATCAGCCTTCATCAGCCTTCATTAGCCTTCATTAGCGTTCATCAACCTTCATTAGCCTTCATCAGCCTTCATTAGCCTTCAACAGCCTTCATTAGCCTTCTACAGCCTTCATTAGCCTTCAACAGCCTTCATTAGCCTTCCACAATCTTCATCAGCCTTCATTAGCCTTCAAAAATCTTCATCAGCCTTCATCAGCCTTCATTAGCGTTCAACTGCGTTCATCAGCCTTCATCGACCTTCATCGCAGTTCAAACTTTCTCAAAAATTGGCACTGTTAAGGGTTTTCTCAGCATATTTGTCTGGTAAAATGTTTTCGAAGGATACACCTTTTTTCAAAATAACATTTTTTCAAAAGAACATTTCTTAAAAGAACATTGATGTTGGTCAGTGGAATGCAAGCAGCACAATGCAAACCATAACCGTTTACGAGTGTTTTATTCCTCGTCCACACACGCATTTTTCGAAAAAGCTCTCAAAAATGGATACTTTTCACAATATTCAAAAACAGAGTACACAATCAAATTAAGAGATAATTGTTCACCAAATTCCTCGTAGTGGGCTGCAATGTCGATTGCGGTCTCTTCGGATATTTTGAAATAGGTGCATATTCGTCTAAGGCCTAGTTCAAACGTCGCATCTCACATTTACCGAATTCAATGCAAATTATAGTCAAATCTTTTGTTTCTACTCATCATCTCATTTGCATTGAATTCAGCACATGTGAGATGCGACGTTTGAACTAGGCCTAAGACTTCTAAGACTCAGAAACTCTGTTCATTCACAAGATCAGTGCCGACGAAGGAGATCGACGGCCCTCCCACCAACCCCAGTCGCTGGCCATCTCTTATAACAATGAGTACGAGTTGACGGTGTTGTGTAATAATATATTTTTGACAACGCTCTTCTTGCGTCTACGTGTGGACACCCGAAAACGGATGCTTTCGAAAACGCTGAACTCATAACACTATTCAGTTCAACAAAGCGTTCACCATTGTTTAACGTTTTCGAAAAATATTCGTTAATTCTCAAATTAAAACGCAAACGTGTGGACGGGTCTGAAAAAGATATATCCTAATTTGCATAAGAAACGTGAAGGTTTTTAATTGTTGACTCGACAAATATATTTTGCGTTTCTACTGTTTACAATGTCCTTTTGTTTCTATTGTTCTTAGCATTCCAATGCGAATTTCGGTTGATTTCTCATTAAGTTTATCTTTTCGAAGCTATATTCCTTTGTAAAGTGCAAACGCAGCTTCTACTGTTTAAAACTTTGATATCGAATTTTCCTTAAAATGGGACGACGATGAAATCTTGACCGCTTGAAAGACGATTTTTCGGATTAAAAATCAAAATATTAGTTGAGTAAAATAGAAATCCGATGTTAAAAAAAATTGGGAAAAAATTATACACCTAAAATTTTGAGTTGAATTGTCTCTAAATGCCGTCCGCCATTAATCCATTTGGTACTTTGAAAGGAAAAATTGATGAAAAGTGAAAACTGATTATTTTTTTATCAGAAGGTGAATATAGCTGAATAAATTACTACTCTCCGCCAAAAAAAATGTATTTTAAGGACATTATCACGGAAAAAATTGTGTTTAAAACCTAAGAACAATAGCGTTGAGTAACTGACGTCATACGTCAGTTACTCAAAATTTAGATGCTAAAATACTTAACAATTTCTATCCGTCTCCTCTAAATAAGAAGAAAATGTTGCTTCATGGTGATAGTTGGAGACATAATTATCAGTGTGACTGAGTTTCAAGTCATTTTCATTCGTTTTAAATTTTCATCCAAGTGGTCCTTTGAATAATGGCGGCCGATAAAAGCAGAGGAAAATAGCTCCTTTTGAGGTTGTTCTTTTTATCTCTCTGGTTCTCTCTCTTGGTTCTATTTTTATTATAACAGTTGTAATATAGTATATTTCTATTTGTAGAACCACATCGTGATCACTTCACTTCACTGATCAATTATGTAGTCAGTGCGTATCTTAAAAAACGTCAGTAAACTGCTAAATTTTTATCTCAGTATTTGCAGAGTAATCATTCCTTTCCACCATGCACGTAGTTCACAATAGTTGTTGTCTTAATGCAAAACTAGAATCAACCATGACAACATAATGGCATTTGTACATGTACCCCATCCAGATCCTCATTATTTCCACATGATCTATTTTCCCTAGTTATGATTTTCTTACTGATTACATATAGGTAATGCGAGGTCTTTCATTGCAATTTAAATGAAAGTCCGAGCACTAGGTTTTTAAGTTGTTTAAAAACCAACATATTATTTCATGTTTTTGAAAAAAAAAAAAAAACAGTCCAAAATTTATGATTTTTTAATTAGGACGACGATCAAAATACTGACCTGATAAACGATTTTTCGGATTAAAAATCAAAATATTAGTTAGTACACCTTTTGCTGGTCATTAACAGAAAATGTACTTTCATTTCACATTAACGTGAAAATACATTCATTTTAGTGTATCGATATTCGGAGATAAATCGGATCGAGACCGGAGATAAATATCAGTTGTAATCTAAAATGTTGCCGAAATAAGGGAAAATTTTTACAAACACTATTGAAATACGAATCATCCTTATTGAATATCAGAATAATGATAACGTTTGTATGGAATGTGCATCTCATGCAAATGATTGACGATGATGTTAATCAGTGAAAGTAACTTTTTATGCAAACATCGTTAATGAATCGCTAATGAAGGCTGTTGAAGGCTAATGAAGGCTGTTGAAGGCTAATGAAGGCTGATGAAGGCTGTTGAAGGCTAATTAGGGCTGTTGAAGGCTCATGAAGGCTGTTGAAGGCTCATGAAGGTTAATGAAGGCTGTTGAAGGCCGATGAAGGTTAATGAAGGCCGTTGAAGGCTGTTGAAGGCTAATGAAGGCTGTTGAAGACTAATGAAGGCTGTTGAAGGCTAATGAAGGCTGATGAAGGCTGATGAAGGTTGTTGAAGGCTGTTGAAGGCTGTTGAAGGCTAATGAAGGCTGTTGAAGGCTAATGAAGGCTGTTGAAGGCTAATGAAGGCTGTTGAAGGCTGTTGAAGGTTAATGAAGGCTGTTGAAGGCTAATGAAGGCTGTTGAAGGCTAATGAAGGCTGTTGAAGGCTGTTGAAGGCTAATGAAGGCTGTTGAAGGCTGTTGAAGGCTAATGAAGGCTGTTGAAGGCTAATGAAGGCTGATGAAGGCTAATGAAGGCTAATGAAGGCTGTTGAAGGCTAATGAAGGCTAATGAAGGCTGTTGAAGGCTGTTGAAGGCTGTTGAAGGCTGTTGAAGGCTGTTGAAGGCTAATGAAGGCTGTTGAAGGCTAATGAAGGCTGTTGAAGGCTAATGAAGGCTAATGAAGGCTGTTGAAGGCTAATGAAGGCTGTTGAAGGCTAATAAAGGCTGTTGAAGGCTAATGAAGGCTGTTGAAGGCTAATGAAGGCTGTTGAAGGCTAGTGAAGGTTGTTGAAGGCTAATGAAGGCTGTTGAAGGCTTATGAAGGCTAATGAAGGCTGTTGAAGGCTAATGAAGGCTGTTGAAGGCTGTTGAAGGCTAATGAAGGCTGTTGAAGGCTGTTGAAGGCTAATGAAGGCTAATGAAGGCTGATGAAGGCTGATGAAGGCTAATGAAGGCTGTTGAAGGCTGTTGAAGGCTAATGAAGGCTGTTGAAGGCTAATGAAGGCTGATGAAGGCTGTTGAAGGCTAATGAAGGCTGTTGAAGGCTAATGAAGGCTGTTGAAGGCTAATGAAGGCTGTTGAAGGCTGATGAAGGTTGTTGAAGGCTGATGAAGGCTGATGAAGGCTGATGAAGGTTGTTGAAGGCTGTTGAAGGCTAATGAAGGCTGTTGAAGGCTAATGAAGGCTGTTGAAGGCTGATGAAGGCTAATGAAGGCTAATGAAGGCTGTTGAAGGCTAATGAAGGCTGTTGAAGGCTAATGAAGGCTGTTGAAGGCTAATGAAGGCTGATGAAGGCTGTTGAAGGCTAATGAAGGCTGTTGAAGGCTAATGAAGGCTGTTGAAGGCTAATGAAGGCTGTTGAAGGCTGATGAAGGTTGTTGAAGGCTGATGAAGGCTGATGAAGGCTGATGAAGGTTGTTGAAGGCTGTTGAAGGCTAATGAAGGCTGATGAAGGCTAATGAAGGCTAATGAAGGCTGTTGAAGGCTAATGAAGGCTAATGAAGGCTGTTGAAGGCTGTTGAAGGCTAATGAAGGCTGTTGAAGGCTGTTGAAGGCTAATGAAGGCTGTTGAAGGCTAATGAAGGCTGTTGAAGGCTGTCGAAGGCTAATGAAGGCTGTTGAAGGCTGTTGAAGGCTAATGAAGGCTGTTGAAGGCTAATGAAGGCTGTTGAAGGCTGATGAAGGCTAATGAAGGCTAATGAAGGCTGTTGAAGGCTAATGAAGGCTGTTGAAGGCTAATGAAGGCTGTTGAAGGCTAATGAAGGCTGATGAAGGCTGTTGAAGGCTAATGAAGGCTGTTGAAGGCTAATGAAGGCTGTTGAAGGCTAATGAAGGCTGTTGAAGGCTGATGAAGGTTGTTGAAGGCTGATGAAGGCTGATGAAGGCTGATGAAGGTTGTTGAAGGCTGTTGAAGGCTAATGAAGGCTGATGAAGGCTAATGAAGGCTAATGAAGGCTGTTGAAGGCTAATGAAGGCTAATGAAGGCTGTTGAAGGCTGTTGAAGGCTAATGAAGGCTGTTGAAGGCTGTTGAAGGCTAATGAAGGCTGTTGAAGGCTAATGAAGGCTGTTGAAGGCTGATGAAGGCTAATGAAGGCTAATGAAGGCTGTTGAAGGCTAATGAAGGCTGTTGAAGGCTAATGAAGGCTGTTGAAGGCTAGTGAAGGTTGTTGAAGGCTAATGAAGGCTGTTGAAGGCTTATGAAGGCTAATGAAGGCTGTTGAAGGCTAATGAAGGCTGTTGAAGGCTGTTGAAGGCTAATGAAGGCTGTTGAAGGCTGTTGAAGGCTAATGAAGGCTGATGAAGGCTGATGAAGGCTGATGAAGGCTAATGAAGGCTGTTGAAGGCTGTTGAAGGCTAATGAAGGCTGTTGAAGGCTAATGAAGGCTGATGAAGGCTGTTGAAGGCTAATGAAGGCTGTTGAAGGCTAATGAAGGCTGTTGAAGGCTAATGAAGGCTGTTGAAGGCTGATGAAGGTTGTTGAAGGCTGATGAAGGCTGATGAAGGCTGATGAAGGTTGTTGAAGGCTGTTGAAGGCTAATGAAGGCTAATGAAGGCTGATGAAGGCTGATGAAGGTTGTTGAAGGCTGTTGGAGGCTGTTGAAGGCTGATGAAGGCTGTTGAAGGCTAATGAAGGCTGTTGAAGGCTAATGAAGGCTGTTGAAGGCTAATGAAGGCTGTTGAAGGTTGTTGAAGGCTGATGAAGGTTGTTGAAGGCTGTTGAAGGCTATTGAAGGCTGTTGAAGGCTGTTGAAGGCTGTTGAAGGCCGATGAAGGTTGATGAAGGTTGATGAACGCTGTTGAAGGTGATAAATGATATATGTGATATATGTGCAAATGATGTATATGTGTCGTGAGCATTCCTGTATTTAGGAACTACTTTTGGTCGGTCTGTCCGCCATTTTGAATTGTTGGGTAAAACAGCTGACATAAAGATGCGCTGGCGCAGTATAGAGTGACATGGTATTTTGAGTGATGATCATCACATGAAAATACTTTGACACTGGATTTCGGGTTCAAGTTACACAATTTGTTGCGAAACAAACACACCAATGTACAGTATTACCCTTCTACCAAGCTGACGAACACTTTAACAACAAGAAATGGTCTTCAAATATGGCCAAAAGTGCACCGAACAAATCAAGTCGGGCGCCGAAAAGTGTCTGGGCGAAGCAACTACTTTCGACCAAGTCGTGAACTCAAAACAAACTAAAGCTCGCTGTTTACAAGTGTCTGGGACAGCACTGTTCTTGTTAATTCTGGCTTTATGCCTTGCGTTTGTATGTAGACACTATTTAAAGGATTTTCTAGGATGGGTGCAGAACCTGGAAGAATGGCAAGGCGTGTTGCTCTTTGTAGTAATGTTCACACTTGTCTCTTTTCCAATGACTTGGGGTTACATTGTTCTCAACGTTGCTGCCGGTTATCTTTACGGTTTTATGTATGGCTTAGCCGTGGTGTATATATCAGCTGCTGTTGGTGTTTCTAGTGCTTTTGTTGTTTGTCGACGGTACATGAGAGACTGGGTTAGCTCGACCTTAGAATCGGAAAATTTTAAAGCAGTTGTTCGTGTAGTTGAAGGCACACGAGGTTTCAAAGTTATTGCCTTGACACGCCTTACTCCAATTCCTTTTGGACTTCAAAATGGCTTGTTTGCGGTAAGTTTACAACTTCATTACTTTCTAAATGTTTGCGCTTTCCCGCTATTTCTTCTTTTACATTCTGCTAAACAATAACAGCGTACAATGTAATTTGTATAATGGCGCCCAAAAATAGCCACCACCCTATATTGAAATCTAGGATTTCCGTGATTGTGGAACGTCTGATTTTTTCAAGCATATGGTATTGTAAAGCATATCTTACAGTTTGCAAGCTCAATGCAATTTTTTTTCTATCTTGGCATGTTTTTCGAATATTTACTCAAAGACTTGTAAGTCGTCCCACCCGTAGACAGGTGTGACAGATGTGACACAAACCCACGAGCAAGCACTAATGTTGATGTTTGACACTACTATTGCTTTTTGCTACCAATGTCTTGGCGTAAAAATATTTCATTTTCGTACATTTAAAGTTATTTTCTTAGAAAACAAAATGTTTCAGTCAGATGTAATTAAGGGTTCATTGTGCAGGAGTCGTGACTGGAGGGGCGACTCGAGGTGGAAGGTCTCATTCACGGTGGTGTATTATCCTTCCTGTGATGCTAGTCACATGGTTTGAAATCTATATGTGTATAAAATTCCCACTTAAAATACCATTTGTATTTTGATCTCCTGCAAACGTCAATTCAAAATAATAAGATCTATTGTTCACAGTGACTAGGGATATGTTTATTTCACAAGTTTTAAACAAAAGGATAAAATATTATTTGTTGCACAAATAATTTCTATTTCTTTTTCTTTGTCATAATTTTGTAATTTAATCATCAATAGGCCATATGCACTAACAGGTCACGTGACCCTATCTCCCCTAAATCAAGTGGCACCGTCAAAATGAACGCAAGAAATGGAAAGAGCACCTCGATATTAGTAAAAGTGAAAAGTTTCAGCTCATAAGATGCAATACAGGAGAAATGACAGTAAATTGAAGATTGAATATTTTCTTAAGATTCGTTTGGAAAAACGCGTTGGATGGCAAGCTCTTGCCATCCAACGCGCTTTTTCGAACGAATCTTAAGAAAATATCTAATCTTAAATTTGCTGTCACTTTTTCTCTTATTCATTTTATAAACTGAAACGTTGCACTTTTATTAATATCGAGGTGCTCTTTCATTTTCTGGAGTCCATTTTGATGGCGGGGCTTGATTTAGGGGAGATAGGGTCACGTGACCTGTTAGTGCATATGGCCTATTCTTTACTGGTTTGGGCCTGTTTCGGTATCAGCTACCACATCAATGTATTCATGTAAAATTACGTAATAGCTATTGGTGACTCACAGTTGTTAAAATATTCCATTTTCATTTTTTAGACCAATTTTATATTTTCTCCATCAGCTTTCTTGGAGACCAGCTTCTAGCTGAACAAGCTACTATATTAGTGTTCTAAATTATCAGTTCTCACAATAATAGTTACTAATTTAAAATACATTTTATGGGAAAGTTATTTTGAAATGTAGAAAGTATATGAAAAGATGTTACTATTGAAGCTGAGTTGAGGTTAACCACATAACTAAGACCTGTATACACTTTTTAAAGCTGTAATAGTTTTATGCATCTGTATCAGCAAACATCAAAGGGACACAAGTTATAGATTCATGATATTTAAGGAGACTTTGACCATGCAAAGTATTTTGTTTACATTTCTATTTATGGGTCAGGCTATTTTGCGGGCTGCGGGCTGCGGGCCAAAATTTGCGGGTTGCGGGCCAAAATTTGCGGGCTGCGGGCCAAAATTTGCGGGCTTGAGAAAAATGTGCTCATTTTGAATAAAACAAGTGTCCCCAGTAGTTTTAGAGTTGTAGCTGATTTTAGCTTGTCAGAAAGATCAGTCATATATTATAACGATATAAAACCAGACGTCAAAAAAAACAACAACAACAAAAAAAAACCCCAAACATTGACGTTGCTTACTTGAACTAACTGGGTTAAAAATATGTACGATTATTATAAACAATTACTTTAAATCCATAATGGAGCAAGGTAAGTCAAGTTTTGAAGTCCTTTTAGCGGCTAGATTACAATCGATACCTGTTTTGAGTTAGCAGTGTCTGTAAACCAATCTATCATCATACACAAAAATGTGTTTTGGTCAAACCAAACACACGACGAGGTTGCACAATCAACGGACCGGGATATATCTTTCACCGCGGCACACAGCAGATCACGTACGGTTGTGTGGTACAGTGAGCGTCGTGGGTGATAGTGCCAGTTGTTCGTCATGGACTCAAGTGGAGACGAGGAGCTGGTGCCGTTCATGAAAACAACTGTTTCGCCTTCGGCTAAGTAAGTTTTTAATTACAACATAAATAAATATATATATATATATATGCTGCTATAATCGTATTTTTGCCGTTCTATCTGAGCGTTGCCACTGCAAACCCTGGTAGCTCAGTTTATAGGAATGGCAACAGTCTTTGCATTTTAAAGATCGATCTTGCCTGATTTACCTTATGTGTTGTGCATTTGTAAAGTATCATTTTCTTATTCTATATTACAGAAGTGGTGGCATTTGCAATCCAATATGTATATCGGATTCCCCTTCGGATTCCTCACCGGCAAGCGTGATATGCATATCGCCTGATTTGCGTTCACCTCCAAGGAAGCGGTAATTATAACAATTTCTATTATGAATCTATGATTAATGTTCCTTTTGTTAAAGTAAAAGTGATTTTGGATAAATAACGTTGTCTTAACAGTATAAACAGCGAACAGTCAAACGACCGAACTGGTATTAATAAGTTTGATAAGGAAGAAAGCAGGTAAGGCCGGTGATTTGCAATAACACGTGCAGTTCTCCCCCTGGGGGGGGGGAGAAGGGGGTGGAAGGGGAGGGGAAAGGGGGGGGAGAAAGGGGGGGAAGGGGGGAAGGAAGGGGGAAGAGGACGGACTCCATTGTAAAAGGATTGGGTATGCTCGTCGGAAATACTGGAAGTCTTTTAAGAAGGGCGTGGATGGACGATTTTAACCCCTTAGCGGATAGCACACAATACCCTAAAAGATACCAGGAAATGCTAAAACTCAAAATTTTAACTTCCCCCATCCCCCTCCCCAAAAGAGCCAGGCTATGCAGGCTAATTATTTTACAGTGTAGCCCCACCCCCCGAGAGGTTCTCGTTGTAGAACACAATGGAGCTGGCTTTAGTCGCAAGCTACATTCGATCAAATAACAAAATGCCACTTTTTCTCATTTAGTCTTGCGTCAGCCAAAAGGAATTTAAAGTTTGAAGAAAGTGACAACGAGAGCAATTCTCAGCGGTAATTCTAATTAGAGCAGTTTTCATATGCATGTCGTATGATTGTGCAATGTACCACGACATGCTGTGACCATGTCTGTGTCATGATTAAACTGTTTATGAAAACATTCTCTTGACTGGCTTTGTTCTCTAAATGCTTAGATGGATAGAAAGGATTAAAGATGAAAACAAAGAAGAGCATGAGTTCTACATGCCAGGTAGGTCGAGATAAAGTTTGCTAGCTCTAGTGAGTACCTTGCGAGCGGAGTCTCCCTTTATCTTATTCATCTTCACGGTTCCCTCCCACACCCATTCTTATGCTGTCAAATACTGTTTTGTAATTTATAGAAAATGAAAAGAAAATAGACACATTGATGAACATAGAGGATGTTGATTTAGAAGAAACGCTGTCTCTCCCATGGGCCATCGATGGAGACCAAGCATTTAAGCTAAAGTACGACCCAACCCCCGGGAAGACCATGAAAAGTACTCAAGACGGGCGGCCGTGGGATCGTTACAATAAGTCATACCGAAAGGGATTCACTCCCACAGATGGAAAACGACTACGTGCCAACTGCAAGGGCTGTCACGAATGCCCAAATGTCAACTGCATCTTCCGTCGACAATACAAAAAACCAAACAGGTTTACCTTTGTTAAGTCATCGGAGGGACTAAAATGTAAAGAGTGTTCATCCATAGCTGAACCCATAAAGTGCTATGCAGTAAAAGTGTGGGAATTTCCCCACAAAGACCCAGGCCATGTTTACGTATATCATACGGGCATCCACAACTGCACAGCAAGCAGAAAACCGCAAGTAACAGCTACCACCTTGAAAGAGATGATTCAAAACAACCCTAGACTAAAGCCACAAGCTGCTGCTAATCAGCTGATGATGCAAGCTATCCGAGACGACGCCACACGAGAAGAGCTTGATGACATTGCCTTTAATCTGATTGATTCGAAACAGATTAGAAACCTGAAGCAGAAAGAAAGTCAGCAGGCCAATCCATGTGGCAAGTTTGTAGATCACTTAATAAGACTTAAGAATAAATGCGAACACGACCTTAATGACAAGTTTCTCGTTTACAAGATTAACGTTAAGGAACTAAGTGGGGAAAGCACGTTTGTATTCAAGTCATCAAAAGACAGGCTTCAGCTGGCATACGAAATCTCTATGCCTGGAGAGTATTTTCTTAGCGAAGAGTTCGTTTTCATGGATGCTAAAGTGAAACGGATTCCAGGACTGAAAACACTTGGCTTAGAAGTTTACCATCCACTCTTACAACGCCTCGTTTGGATTGCAAGAATGGAGGTTAGTAAAAAGGGATTATACTTATCATTAGAAGCCTGGTAATGAATAGATGTCGGATTATGAACATTTCATTCATTCATTCATTCATTCATTCATTCATTCATTCATTCGTTCGTTCGTTCGTTCGTTCGTTCGTTCGTTCGTTCGTTCGTTCGTTCGTTCGTTCGTTCGTTCGTTCGTTCGTTCGTTCGTTCGTTCGTTCGTTCGTTCGTTCGTTCGTTCGTTCGTTCGTTCGTTCGTTCGTTCGTTCGTTCGTTCGTTCGTTCGTTCGTTCGTTCGTTCGTTCGTTCGTTCGTTCGTTCGTTCGTTCGTTCGTTCGCTTGTTTATATGTTTATTTATTTATTCATTCATCCATTCATCCATCCATCCATCCATCCATCCATCCATCCATCCATTCATTCATTCATTTATTTATTTATTTGCTTTCTTGCTTGCTTGATTGTTGGTTGTTTGGTTGGTTGGTTGGTTGCCACTTTTAAGCTCTCACAGGGTACAACAAAAACATATAGATTAAATCTAACCTGCGCGGACTGGTTTGTGGAGAAAGGAAATGGAGGAGGGAGATTATACTGCAATATAGATTGAGGTAATGTTTTTATATTTATATCATCTGCTGCAGGTCGAATCTGAGAATACCGAGACAGTAGCCCTTTTTCTTGAGATATTGAATCAAGCCTTGCAAGAATTTAAAGGGAATGATGTAATCTTCAATCCGCTTGGTTGGATGCTAGATGAGGGTGGAGGATTACAGGCTGGTTTGGTATCAAAGTATGGAGTGGAAGTGAAATCTAAAATAGCCACGTGCAGGTACATTTTCACAATTAACAAATAGATAGTTATGTTCTATATTCTGATTACGTCATAGATATTACTTATGATTTCTATGTTCTTCTGTGTGTGTGTTCTTTGATCAGAATACAGAACTGACTGATTCATCGACTTGTTACCGAATAAAGACAGACCAGAGATTCGCTTATCCTCGGCGAGTGAGGCTCTAAAAGGAAGGGAAAATTTAGGGATTTTGTCATCAAGTACATCCTCCACTTTCCATTTCTTTTGAAGCCTCACTATTGTCCACAGGTTATACTTTCTTGCACAAACATGATAAACGCTGACTGACTTTTTTGGCTTTTAGACATTCAAAATGCTTTGTTGTGTTTATTCCATTTTATTTTAATCAGCAATCAGTATCATGGCTGATCTGAAATTGTTTTTTTCTCTTCTACCATTATTAGGTTCCATTTCAAACAAAGCCGCAACAGAAGAGTTGACCGAAATGAATGGGACACTGAAACCCAAAATGATTTTAAGAATTTAGCAGACAGCCTTATTTCTTCTGTCACTCCCGAAGAGTATGCTACATCGTATGATCGAATGAAAGAGTTTATCCAAAACAGTGGTAAGACCAAGCTGCTAACTTGGTTAAAGTGGTGGGACAATAGACGGACGCATATTGTGGAGGCATACAGGCCGCTTTATAACGCCCCCAACGTCAACTTAGCTGAGGCAGCGCACGCGTCGATGGAGCACTGTGGAGGGTCCAATCTGTCTCTTGTGGATGCCACCTATTTTGATATTTCCGAAAGTCTGCGTTTAGCACAGATGCTACGCGCATACGGCGATGGTGTAGTAAAGCCAGGCTCAGGTCCAAACTCTGCTGAACAAGAAAGACGCCGCTATGAAAAAGAAAAGAATCGCACCGATGCCTACCTCAGGAACCTGGAAGAAGCAAGAACTTCCACTCAGTTGCTGAATGTCGACCCAAGGCCTAAGGAGAATGAGGGCTATCAAATCAATGCTGAAGCAAGTCATAGGCCAACGAAGGGGAAGAAAGACGATCCTACTAAACGTCCAACGAGAACGAGAACGAAACCAAGCAATGATTTCCAGCGAAGTTTAGAGCTTGCCAAGAAGATGAAGGGCATCTACAGAGTATTGCAAATAGTGATTTTGTCCCCAACCCAAGCAGAAATCCACATCAAAAGTCCCGAGGGTTACTTGTATGAAGTACAGCTTTGCCAGCAGCCCACTTGTAACTGCCCATTTGCGAAAGAAAGAAGGGATGCTGTATGTAAGCACCGAATATTTGCTCTGATGTTCGGTTGTGGTATCCCAACAAGTGACAAGCGGCTGTGGCAGACAAGCTACACGCTCGAAGAAATTCGCGTTCTCATAAGGCATGCTAGAACAACAGCCAGCAACATTCCCAGTGCGACTACCACCACGGCTATCGGGTCTTCATCGTCCCTTTCAGCAGGTGCGGCTATTACCTCCGCCACTGCCTCTGACACAACAAATACTGCTGCTATTGGCAGTGAAACAGAGGGTCGATGGCAGTTGACAACCCTTCCAAAGCAGGGAGGCAGAGCTCCTTCTTGTTTGGGTTGCAGACAGAAGACCTTCCGCCAAGGGGATATTCACGTTGTAAAAGATGGTTTGTACAGAACGGAGAACAAGAAAGTGGTAAAGAGAAAGTATCGCTTCTGTCCAAACTCGTTTTGCCTGACAGAGAAACCTCAAGGAAGCAACCTTGTAATGCCTCCAGACTATATTTACGTTGATTCTAATGCTTTAATAGCCGATGATGATTTAAACTCAATCCGTAAAAGTGGCTTGAAATTAATGTAATTGATTTAAGAATGCTTTTAGTTATTGTGCGTGACCAGTTGCTATTATAAGATTGAAAACAAAGGGTTATGTTAAATCCCGAGGGACGTAGGCCCGACGTACGTATGAAACTGACTCAATCATATAATAAGCAAATTTATTGACAATGCATGTTTTTTAGATTGACTATTTAATTGTTTCAGTTATATTGTTGGGCTATCCTGACTATCGTTAAAAACGCGACTGTTCTCTTTGGTAGTCCTCTTTATTTGTTTGCTAGACATTAGCTTAAGTTTCCAATACGAACATTGATTTTGTTGAATTGATATTTATAAATTCTGTAGAGAATGAATGAGAATTAAAGATATACAGGAATTGTTGTAAAAGGGAGCTCTTTCTCTTCCTCTCTACGTGATCCATGTTAAGTACACCACAGAAGTGTTAATTGGATAAATTAGGTTTCTAAATTGGGGTCACTGACAACGAGATCACAACAGGATCACCACATATCGAGTGTTATCTTATCAAAAAAGCAATCGAGACTTGTCCGGAATATTTCATTCAGTGCATCTGTACACGAGCAATCTGTTGTCTGTTTTATTTTGGGTTTAAATATTTTAGTTTGTGTAGCCCTAAACAAGCCTGGGTCTTCATACGTTACACATTGCTGATTTGCAGTGACAGCTTTACCAAATAATACCAGTAAGTCGGCACGTTGACTACATTTCGGTCACTGGTTCATTTAAGTAACCTTTTTTCCGCAACCCGCAAATTTTGGCCCGCAACCCGCAAATTTTGGCCCGCAACCCGCAAATTTTGGCCCGCAACCCGCAAATTTTGGCCCGCAACCCGCAGCCCGCACATTAGTCAAACTCTCTATTTATTAATGCTGGACTAACCAAACCCAAATGTTTTCATCAGCTAATTGTCTGTTATAGGCAAGAATGCTTTTTGTTTTGCACAATATAGCTCTACAGATTGAAATTAAGCAAACAAAGAAGTGATTAGAAATGTTTTAGAAGAGTTCACATAACTTGGTATTATAATTATCTCATCATATTTGCCAAGACAAGTAATTATATTTGATAAGCTTTTCTAATTTATTGGAAAATCACCAAACCACAGCTGAATTAATTCATCCCTCTTTTTATCAAAATCACTTGATTATTGATGGCTGATTTCCAAAGTATGTCACATGAACTCTTTACACACCCAGGTTGTTGGATATTTAGCCCTTAATTTTGTAGATAATAAATTGTATGCTAGTAGAGTGATTTTTCAAACCATTAGAATAATAGTCTGTTAGTACTTATGGTAATGTGCCTGTGCACTTGTACACATAACATTTGAGCATGTTTTGGGATTGAATTTGATCTGCCTCCCTTTGTTCTAAAATATTTCAATACATGCTGTTATTCAAAATCAGCAATAATATAATTTCCTTCTTAGAGACTTCCAAGAATAGCAGTCCAGTAAATGCAATAAACTAGCCGTTTCTAACAGAAAGTGAAGTGCTGCGAGCAGTTTAAGTACTCATATACTGTATTTAATATTCAAAATGTTTTCAAACAGGTTGACTAGTGCTTGATACAATATTATAAAATAATTTGGATAGTATGCTCACTCTGATTGGCCCAGAAGCGTTCTAGATGAGGCTATCTAAACACGTTACGCCATCAATCAGTCAAATGCGTCAAACAAGGCTCATTCTCTTTGGTCTCTTTGAACATCACACTTTTATTTCAACTAAAGCATTCCAGTTTCAAAATATAGAAAAACTTTCTGCAAGGAAATAAAAAAACCCTTATAAATTAAAATATTGGTTATAGCAAAAATCAAGGTAAACAAATTAGAATCCAGACGGAAAAAAGTGTGAAGCAGCAGTCAAAAATTTCCCGTCGCGAGTCATCCCTAGCAAACTGAAATCTAGCACACCAAAATATGCTTGACATGACCCAAATACGTTTTTACAATACAAACAAATAGAAAAACAAACAAACAAAAAAGCAAACAAGCAAGCAAAAGCTCGTTGATAAAGAGGAAAAGCTAGGAATTATCCTTAAATTTCTAACAAAAAATTCAATAAACACTGCATGCAAAACAGTGGAGCAAAGCAGCAAAAGACCAGATAAAACATTTTCAAACTCAAATTACTTTATTTTTTTACTAATCATATTTACATAAATTTATACAACTGAGATAATGAAGTAAACAAGGAAAAATATATTTGTATGAGTCAATCATTTTCTTTCGGTTTCAAGCTCTTTCATTCATCACAAAAGTTGTTTTTCGTTGACAAAGGGTTTACAACAACCTCAAGCTCGAAACAGCAAGTGATAACATGACGAGTATGCGCGAGCCGCTGGACGGAAGTGGCCTCAATTACGGTTTTAACCTGGCTTAGGGCTACCAGTCTCTCATAAATAGAGTCGTATATAGTCTCCCCAAAGTTTTTCTGAGCATTACATTTGAGTGCAGAAGTATGAACAGCTAGAAATTACCCTTTCAAAATTATCCATTTGTCCAAGACAATAGAAGTTGGAGACATGCGCAGATGTTATCACTTGCTGCTCAAGCTCGACAAAACAGTCTATTAAAACACTTGTAAACAACAAACATTGAACACTAACCATCTTATTTCAGGAAATCAGTCTTATTTAGCCAACCAGGTGTCCTAAGGCTTCAAAAACAGCAATTTTTCTGCACAAGAAATGACTTTTCGCCACCTTGCTCCGACTCGGCAATGATAGTTGGTCTTGCTCTCTGAGTGCTTTTCTTCTTCAAAAAGAGTAAACAATTTGATAGTTTTCAACCACTCTTATGACTTTTCAATAAAAGAACATTCTTTTCCTTGAGTGAATGAGAAATGTCTCAGTTTTCTTGCATTTTAGCGAAAGTTTTCACTTGAATCATCTTTGCCTCTTGATCTTTTCGATTTGCTTGTAAATTTCATCCAGCCGCTCTCATCTAAACTTGAATTTCATTGGTCGGTCACTATTTTGATCAGCAAGTAAAGAGCCGCTTTTCATCAAAATATTGCCTTGATTTTTGCTGGATTTTTTTATAATAATAATAATAATAAAAATAATAATAATAATGATCATTTATATGGCGCCTATCCAAAATCTGCTCTAGGCGCTTTACAAAAACATATACTGAACATGCATGGTAGACTGTGAGCATAGGATGGCACCTTGGGCTGCTGCTACACAGTCCATACCATGAAAATCAATTTTAAAATACAGCTCGTGCTTTCCCTACGCTCTCTCGTGTTCTCCCAACATCACGCGTGTTTAGATCAGGCTATATAAACACGGAAAACCGTTTTATATTTCTTAAACATAAGTTTTAAGAAATGTATAAATACATTTTATTCAAATTTATTGCCTTTTCAAACAATCACAGTCTTTATTTAATAGCATTCATTATAAAACTAACTGATTAAAGTTTGTTTATAAAAATATGAATCGCACCCTGTGGCGGATAAAGAATACTTTTGTATTACAGAGAATCTGACAAAGAATACATGTAAATGTTGTTTTGGTTGCGGATGTGCACAAAATAAATATCTGTCGATTTAGCTGAACTAGTGAGAGTAGTCTGTGTTAATAAAGCAAACTTTCGATTCACTAGAAATTTTAGCGATATGATGTGGCTGTCTGTGAGATTTTACCTCTTTGAAGAACGTTCGAATACAACGTATCGTCTTGCAGCTTCAACTTAGCTTCGATCAATGAAAAGCTTGTAAAAGAACATTGTCTTCCCCTATAAATATCACTTAACTTTTTGTGACCTTGATGCATACTTCTAGTAACATAAACAACTCGATAATAGTTGTGAATAACAATGGTTTACCTCAAAAACATACCCAGCTGAATCCTAATTCATATCTTGTCACCATTTTGTTTCTGGCATTGTACAAACACAACTAAATCTGCCTAATCTCACAACTCTGTTAATCAGTTGTAACAACCAGTTGTCGTGTGGTGAGTGCAGTTGTCATATTTTAAGTGATATCCGGTGACCATTAATTATCATTCCAAAGATATTTCAATGACGTCATGAATCATTGTTCACTCCACGTATCTACGTATCTACGTGTCTACCAAGAAGCTGAGTTCAGAGCTGGTCTATAAACATGCCGCGCATGACACATAGGAATCCCACTGCAAGATTAGTGTCGCTGCTCACTTCGCTCGCAGCAATTAATAACTAAGTTACTTTTTTTTGCAGGCAACAAACGTCTCTTTACCAAAGTATGTGATATCTTCTTCTCTTGGACTTCTTCCAACTCAAGGTCTCAATGCATACATGGGATCAACCTTAAGATCCTTAGAAGATGTCATGGCGGAACGCTCTGAGGGATATATAGTTTTATTTGCTCAAGTAATTATAGGTGTTTTATTAATGTCATACGTCATACGAAGGGCTAGAAGAGAACTCAATAAAACTTGTGAGGAATCTGAGAAGGAATTACAAATTAATGGGGATGTAGAAGCACAGAAAAATACCCAAGAAAAGCCAAAGAAACCAAAGAACAAATTCACAAAATCACACCGAAAATCTCACTCTGCATCAGCAATTTTAGTGAATGAAATACATCCTGACAATTCAAGAACATTGTAACATTTGTGATGCTTAGATTTTTTTCTTTAAATAGTTATTTGCAAAAACTAAATAGCTGTTTCAAAACTTAGAAGCTAAGACCAAAATGAACTTTGGCTAATCTGATATTAAGTAATTTAAAAGAAATCTGTGTATGTGGACATTTCAAACAGCAAATGAGACATTTGGCATTCCAGATGTGGTTATTGATAAAAGACAGGAAAATCCAAATATTGATAGTGTACCCAGAAACCATTTCAGTCTCAGCTTCTACATGTATGTTTGATAATGTTGAAAGGGTCAATGTTTGTATAAAAGGGTGTATACTGGTATTCCTTTATCAGTTAGGTGCACTCAGTATATCATTGCATTTTTCACATTTTAAGTGGACTGTGCAAAAATAATCCAACTAATTGTTGATCAAAATCTGACTTTTAATTTTTACTTCAAGAGGGATAAGCAAATTAGAATTTTATAAGAAGTCATACATTTTTATGCATAGACTTATCTTTGAAGAGCTCTGCATAAAAACAACAAGAGTTACCTCTGATAAATTCCTTAGACCTAAGAGAAGTTAATGTTCAAAGATGATGAAAAAACAACAACAGAAGTGCTCTACGATCAAAGTATAAATTCTCCTCAATCTTGTATTTTCAAAGGAGAATTTAGTAGTAATTGAAGGGTTTGCTGTGAAAATGACCTAAGTGACTTTTTGATGGATGTCCTGAGATTAATTTTTCCAGCATAGGAAAGTTAATTATACCATTTTATACCATTGAAAAAATATCAAAAAGTCACTTAGGCCATTTTCACATTGAACCCTTCAATTTTGATCAGAGGTCACTTAGTCTGTTTTTGCAGGAGCTTCTTCATTTGGTCAGTTTCTGGTACACCTTCATTTGCTAATCTATGATAGTGATATTCAGGCCTTATAGGTGATATACTTCAGGGTCCAGCTGAACAAAGGGTGGATAGCACAGTCTATCTGCTGGATAAATCCTTATCCAGTTGATAAATGTATTAGAAAATGCCATCATTTTATCTGCTGGATAAGGATTTATCCAACACATAGCACTATCCACCCTTTGTGCAACCAGGACTAGTATATATTAAGGTTTTAGATTATTTTTGGTTTGCAAATTTCCAAACAAGTTTGATTTTTTGCCGCCATTATACATTCATTATTATAATCTTGAACAATAGAAATTAAAAATCAAACTGGTTTGAAAGTTTTTAAACTGAAAGCAATTTCAAATGACAACAGACTATGTAAAATTACATTCTTTTCAACAAGAATGTTTTTATAATGAAAAATATGCTTTTTTTGAAGCTTTACTTCAATCAAAAATGAGATTTTGTACATCAAATTTATTTATGAATCAAAAGCATTTTTATTTACTGAAAATGAATAAAAATATTTGAATTTGAGATTGAAAATGAAGAATAGTTAAAGTATGTATTTTGGGAAAGTATTGACTTTTTTGTTTCCTTGATTCAATGATTTATTACCACAATTTGCATAATTACGCATTCGACCATACGTCTCAATTTGGAATTTGGACCATCAGCTACCAAAAATGCAGACAGAGGGTTTTCTATACTGTCTGAACACTTTGTTGGCTTCCTGGTAGCCTATTGACCAACTCCCAGTCAAGACTTAGGTCTGGGGGAGGCACAATTATGCAAACAGTGCTGACTGACTGACTGACTGACTGACTGACTGACTGACTGACTGACTGACTGACTGACTGACTGACTGACTGACTGACTGACTGACTGACTGACTGACTGACTGACTGACTGACTGACTGACTGACTGACTGACTGACTGACTGACTGACTGACTGACTGACTGACTGACTGACTGACTGACTGACTGACTGACTGACTGACTGACTGACTGACTGACTGACTGACTGACTGACTGACTGACTGACTGACTGACTGACTGACTGACTGACTGACTGACTGACTGACTGACCTGACTGACCTGACTGACTGACTGACTGACTGACTGACTGACTGACTGACTGACTGACTGACTGACTGACTGACTGACTGACTGACTGACTGACTGACTGACTGACTGACTGACTGACTGACTGACTGACTGACTGACTGACTGACTGACTGACTGACTGACTGACTGACTGACTGACTGACTGACTGACTGACTGACTGACTGACTGACTGACTGACTGACTGACTGACTGACTGACTGACTGACTGACTGACTGACTGACTGACTGACTGCATGTTGCTAAGGAAATTTGAACATGCTCTAACTTTAGCTCTAAATTGTCAAATTGCTTTTTCATTTTATTGTTTGTCTTCCTTGAGAAAACGTTTGCATTTTATGACATCATTCCGTGACATCACATGACGTCATAGCTTCAGAAAAAATGGATATTTCATCTATATTAATTTTTCTTTTGGTTTGGGGGATTATTTTTAAAGGGAAAGGAATTGAAGGACAGTAGGCTTTATATTCATTCAATAAATCAGTCAGTCAATCAAGGGTGTACTGACATGTTGCTATGAAATGGTTGCTATGCAAAATAATCAAGTCCGAGTCCGAGTCAAATCCGAGTCCGAGTAGAATCAAGTAAATTAAACAACGACGAACTTCGAAGCCGCCATTTTGTTACCTGCACAGAAAGCCCAACAAAACAACTGTTTACTTGGACTTAAATGGTATGTTTTTGGCTATGACCCCCTCCCCCCACTACACACACAGTAAGTAATTCCAAAATTGGGCGGTGTTGTCTTAGCCTGACACTGTCCAAACAGCCGTCTCTTTATACAAAATATATTCTATTAGCTAAGAAGGAAATGTAATTTTATCTATTTATTCAATTTTCTCATTTTATGATATTTTTTTTCTAATTGATTGATTGACTTATTTATTCTTTAATATTTAGATATACACGACCCCACAAGCCCTAGGCTTTAATCAAATATCGTATCAAAATAAAGTTATTATTATTATTATTATTATTATTATTATTATTTATTTATTTACAAAGTCAATTGAGGTAAACAAAGAGTTCTTACAACAACTAAAGAAGAAACGAGCAGCAGAAATACTTGTTATTCGTCAAAACCAAGGCTGTTTTGCCTGGACTATTATAAATTGGTTGGAAATACCATTCAAAGACTTGAAATGACAGCGGCAGACCTACACCTATTGAAAAGGGGGGGCATCATTTTACAAAACACGGTGGGGGCTTAATTTCCTCAAGCCCCTTCTAAAGTAACATCACAGGGCTATTCTCACTGCATAATTAATTAGCTCAGAGTATAAATAAGCCTGCTCGATCTAGGAGTGGTCACTTCAAGATACGCCGGCACAACGTGAACTTTCGCTCTTTGCCATCATCGTCAACCGCCACCAGCTCTAATTCAAGATTCTTACTCTGAGTACTCTCAGCAGCCTCAACGTTCTCACCTTTCTACCAAGCTTGTCTAAACTTAACATGACTAGCTAGCAGAGTTAGCGAGCACAACTGCACCAGCTCGCTTTGGTAAACGTATATCGAGGTAATTTAGTGTTTGCGACTCGGACATTTTCTCTTGGTTTGCTCGGGGTTTATTCCCAATTTTGCTAGTGGTCGTTTGTATTTGTAGCCGCTTCTAGGTTTTTCTCGTCCTAGTTTGCTGTAAGTTTGTTATTTTCGTTTTATCAGTCGGCGCGGCCTGCCGGTTTGGGTAGGCTTTCAATCGTTTCTATTCCTTTTTCATAATTGTTTCTTTGTGGTTTATTTTACGTTTTCTACACTGGCTTTCGTTGGCTAAAAACTAAGCTTTATATCATTAACCCAAACCGCTTTTATTGTATATTTTGTGTTACCTCGGCCAGTACTGCCATTAGCGTCCTACTTTGGTAATTTGCATTCGTCTTGCATGCTTTGTGTTAAGCTTCGTAACTTCGGTCTTTGTTTCCAGTTAGTTCGTTAGTCGTAAAGTTATTTGTTTTATGCTTTGTTTATTTAGTGCTCTAATTATAAATCTACGTTTTAACTTCAATTAATCCGCATATTTGATGTGGCCTTAAGAGCCACGAGGTTTGAATTTTAAAGAACCGCACAGATAGAGGAGTACCGCTAGCGAAGGTGGCCAGGAGAGCCACGGGTTCACGAATTTTGGGAATATTGCATTGATAGAGGAGTACTGCTAGCGAAGGTGGCCGGGCCACGGGTTCACGAATTTTGGGAATTGCATTGATAGAGGAGTACTGCTAGCGAAGGTGGCCAGAAGAGCCACGGGTTTGCGAATTTCATAGAATCGCACAGATAGAGGAGTACCGCTAGCGAAGGTGGCCGGGAGAGCCACGGGTTTGCGAATTTCAAAGAATCGCACAGATACAGGAGTACCGCTAGCGAAGGTGACCTAGAGAGCCACGGGGTGGCGAATTTAAAGAATTGCATTTATAGAGGAGTACCGCTAGCGAAGGTGGCTTGGAGAGCCACGGGTTTACGCATTTTGAAGCATTGTATTTACAGAGGGATACCGCTAGAAGAAACGAATACGTACCATAGCCATTGGTAGAATGTTTCCCCTTTTTTCATTCGGCCCATTTTAACCTCCCTATCCTTCCTCTCTGTTGACCTCGGGGGGGCTAGCTAAAGCTCTAATTCTGGACCTAGTTCAGAGCCTAGGGTCAACAGAGGGTGGGGTTCCCTTTCGTGCATCACAAGGTAAATTGAGCCTCTTATGTTGAGCATCGTTTATACAACTGTCTATCGTTTACAGGGCATACCGCCTTGTTTTCTTTCCCGGGGACCCTACCCTCTGTTGGCCCCTATGGCTACCTAAATTGCTACCTAAGTTCGTCATTCTAGAGAACCTCAGGATGCGAGGTCAATTTCTTGGAGACAAGTTGATGTTAAAAAGGTCTATACCTTCATAACAACCTTTTCCAGTTTGCATATGCATTTTTGGGTGCGAGGAATTTGCATTCGGGGTTTATAGGTGTTTATGAATCATCTCATTCCGTCTTTAATTCGCTGTAGTGGATCCTGCAGTAGTGTGTATGACATAGATATGGAATACATGGCAAGGTGATGGAATACGTTTTAATGCCATATCAAGATTTAAGATTATTGACTTCACAGATTAAAGTCCCATAATCCCTAGCAAAAACGTACATTTTTGAAAAGTCGAGTATCTTGGACTCAGAGTTAAAGCGAAGAAGAATCAAAATGAGAGGAGATAGACAGGAAAAATTTGATATATTAGAGAAAGCATGCTGTGTTCCTTTTTTGAGTTTTAGAGGAACAGTTCTGCTAACGTGGATACACCGTCCGCTGTTTTCTGCTCGCAGCATTTCACTAAACGGTTACTCCAATAATGTACTCGCCCATTCAAAGCTAATTACCCCAGATTGAAACTCGTGTTCTCCGGAAGGCTAGAATTTGGTCAGTAATAAACGCATTTGGTTCATAGCATATTTTGACCTTAAACACACATTGTGTCGTAATTTAAGGAACAAACGTCTCGTCACGACACATTTAAACTCAGCGGAGACAGCGCAAAATGTTCATGTCAAAGTAGTAGAATTTTTAGCAGGATTTACAGAGAGTGTATAGCAACAACTATATACGTTATATCCGGGATAGCACGCAAGAGATTTTGCTATCTTCTCTTTAGAATTCAAGCTTAGAATAGAGTACATGTCATATATATCCGTGAAATAAAACTTGATTTGTATTGGGCATCTCCGTCATTGCCGCTATTGTATACAAACTAGTTAATATCACTGAAGCAGAACAGTCAAACGAAAGACAAAACTGAAGCACATGCGGAAAAGGTTGAGAGGTACATTTAACTACGTTTCTGCGTTTGTTTTTTGTTTTGTTTGTTTTTTCTTTTTGTTGAATTTGTCTAAGCAAGGAATGAAGAAACGACAGTGACAAGGCCTACTCCGGGCCCTAAAGTCGCACAAAGTCGCCTTAAATCGCTCAAAGTCGCCTTAAATCGCACAAAGTCGCCTTAAGTCTCGTCAACTTTTTGACCAATTTTTGTTTAAATCGCCATGACTTAAGTACACGCCTCTGGAACCATCGACTCCTAGGCCTACTCCGGCTCTAAAGTCGCCTTAAGTCGCACAAAGTCGCCTTAAATCGCAAAAAGTCACCTTAAGTCCCATCGACTTTTTGGCCAATATTTGCTTAAATCGCCTAAAGTCGCCCTTAGTCGCCTCGAGTTGCCCAAAGTTACGGCGACTTTAGGGCCCGGAGTAGGCCTAGTGACAAGTCATTGTGCAGGAAGGCCGCTTGAGGAATAAAATGAGATTACTTTCATTTTTTGCTGACTTCTTGTGTCCGTATATAATTAAGAATAAAATGTCTTCGAAACTACAAGTTTTATTTGCGTCTTGTGCCGTTGTTTAGCTTCAAGAGCTTAATAAATGGAGTAGGAAACCATTTCATTTGCCTCTTGTCTCTTGTGTATTTTGCGTTTTGGGTCTTGATTTTTCAGCCCTGGAACAATAAAGTGTGGATAGAACCAAATTTGATTTGCGTCTTTGTCGTTATCTTAGACTTATAGATATGTCTTGTGTCTTGAATTTTAGAAGAATTTATGCGCAAGAATAAAATGTATGCCCAACTTCATTTTCGCCTTTTGTATTTGTTTGCACCTATAGTTTACGCCTGGGTGAATTTCTTAGTTTGTCGATAACTAAATACTATTGTGCACTAATTGGTTAGTAATTCTTTCTCGGAATATATGGCGTGCATGCACTCTAACTTAACACCGATCAATCTTATGGCATTAAATTTGTCTCTAGATCATAAACCAATTTAGCGGAAGCTCATCCAGTTATCATCCCGGCCTCCATATTTTAGATTAATAATAGCCATTCTGTCCAAGGGAAGCCTCTTGTGCCTGTTTCTTGTACTGACTCGCCACGACTTCAGCGCTCTCATGCAGGACGTAAGTGGGGACACTTTGGCCACTAGGTCGATCCGAGCAACTCGGATGTTATGTTGCTTCAGCTCTTCTTGCACTCTTTCCAAATTGACATACGGAGGGACCAAGCTCTGCGGGTTTCCTGCATCTTTCTACCAGGTGAAATGACGTCTTTACATGCTCACATTCTCAAGGTCATTTTCCAAATACCTCGTACGCGCATTCTCGCCGGTACAAAAGAAAGTGAGAAGACTCGAACGCGAAAGCTAGAAGGCATTTTGCACATTCTTATTTGCGGCCTTTGTTAGGTTCAGTGAATAGTTTTCTCGGTCCTACATTCCACCTAGGTGCATCCGGTCTTGGAGTTACCGTTGCTGACTTTTACATTTTTGTTTATGATTCACCCGTCGAACGGATTTTTAATTTCGCGTGATAAGTCAGTTGGACTATGGGTGGGGAAATTTTTGTTACTGCTTTAGGGTAGATTGGGCCTGTTGGCCGGGAAATTGGCGTTTTTTATCAGTTTGAATCGCGTTTTTTTTTCTTCGTTTGTTGGTTCCCTTTTCCGGCCGCTACTCTACGTTTCACCTACTATCAGCAATATAGAAAGTCCTATTACAGATCGGTTTTCTTTGGACCTGAGGTTCTAGCATTCTGGTCAACTCGGATTCTTTAAACGTTTCACCTGTTTGCAAATAGTTTGGTTTTGCGGCAAGCATAATTAACCCACCAGTAGTGGACTGCACATGGCTCTTTACGAAAAGCAATGTCTTGCTAGCCAGTTTAGCTGGACAAGAGCGGTCCGTACACGCCCACTTGTTGTGAGTGGTGGTTTCTTAGAGTAATTTCTCTACTTTTGGCGTCAGTCTTACGAGTACCCTTGATAATTTGAGACACTATGAATCTTATTTCCAATTCTAGTTCAATTGGTATTATTACTGTTTGCATTTGGCAGACTGCTAACGATGCAGTGATAACTGGCAAATTAAAGAGGAGAGAGTGCTGGTTACGAGTGCGGATTTTCGGAGTTGGAATCTGAGTAATGGAGAGAGTAGTGGGAAGTTAGTAGGTAATACATGTTTGATCAATGAAGACTGGGGCTAATCCACGCCCCCAACGGAGATTGAACCTACAATTTCAGATTACTGGTCCGATGCCCTAACTACTAAGCTGTGGAAGGCCCTAGTAGCAAGCAGGTCGGCTAATCGTTGATAACTCGAGCGGTTCAGATTATGGGAATCTTCTGTAGGAAAGTGGGAAGTTCTTAGGCGGTGGTTGTTTTAGTCCATTTGGGCCGTGGCCCTGATAAACGTATGCATGGTGTATTGGTGAGGGCAGGAGCGGACTCCTCCCATAACTTAATTATACGATGAGTTAATGAGTATGCAGTGAGGATATATTACAACCCGCAGTCCAAGTCAACAACGAGGGAGGTTGTTAGGCAATAGTGGTTGGTGCTGTAGATTAGGTTTCCGACTACAAGTTTTATCTAATTCGGAACTCATGGGCATCCTTTTTCGGCCGTTTTAAAAAAAATAAAAAAAATAAAAAAATAAAAAATAAAATAAAATAAAAATCTGTCCCACAGGAGAATACGGCGGTTCATTACACAAACCCGGAATTTCACCAAGCAAAACAAACTCAAAACTGACTTGCCAATATCCTTATTACATGCTTATTACCTCATCAGTCGCGGACTCCTCACATAACTTAATTATACGATGAGTTAATGAGTATGCAGTGAGGATATATTACTATAGCAAGCCATATCATTCTGAGAGGCTAAAACAACCTATATTATGATTATCCTTTTTGCGAGCGTAACAAGCGCGAAATTTGAGCAAAGGCGCGTCAATTTGATTAACAATTACGATTAAACCAACAACAACACACATTTAGAAAGTAAAGCTTTGGAAAAGTATATTGTCCTATGCGTTAAAAAAAAATAAGTAGGTTCCAACTGAAAAATGGGGCACCGGCCCACAGGCCTCCCTGGATCCGCCCCTGAATATAAAAATTAATCAATAATGTCAGCAGTCAAGAAAGTTAAAATATCAATTCAAGTCTTTTAATGGTATTTCCAACCAATTCATATTAGACTGTTAAGCAGTCTCGAGCACATGAATTAAACAAGTTGTTGGTTTTGGAGGATAACAATTAAGTATTTCTGCTGTGCTAGCTGTTCGTTGTAGTTGTTCTAAGAAGTTCATGTTATTTATTTTTCCCCTCCTATTTGTGCTTTAATAGATGGATTGTTTGTGATGTTCATTATAATTACAAGAAAAGAAAACTATAAATCCATTGTAATAGATTCAAAATGACTATTATTTGTCTGCCTTTATGGGGCTCCTGATAATAAAAACCTCAACCTATCCCCGCCTCTCATTTTATATTTCAATAATGACCCGCCCCCTGTCATCTAAAAATACACAACTGACCCCCCTCCCCCCCCCCCCCTATGATTTCTCCCACCCACCCCCTTTCATAAATAATGACCGGTCCCTTACCAAAAACTCAGCCATTTTAGCACTGTTCTTTCCGGCTTTTTTGAAAGATAAAATTCACCAGTAAATTTTAAAGTTTGAGCTTTTGCATGCTCCTATACTTCGACACAATGTACAAATATTTTTCGATAGAAAAATTGCAGTAATATAAAATCATAATTTTTCCCCGTAGCTTTTTTGATGAAACCCTTTTTAGTGAAACGTACGTAAGACTAACAAAAGAATTATAAAAGCTGTGCAAGCAGCTTTTAGCGAAAATTATCTGGTCCACTTTGACGCCATTTGAAAGTTATTTGACTCTTCAGTGAAGTCGGTACCCCCCCCCCCCCCCCCCCATCTCCCCTTTGGACTAATACAATTGAATTCAATTCAATTAATCTAGTGTCCGGGGGGTTACACCTCAAAAGTGGTAGGTTGCTCGACGGACCTTTTAGGGTCGAAAATATGACCCACTCGTACCATTTAGGGTTTCGGGTTCATAGCGTACCTTTTAGGGTCAGCCGGATAACGAAAATCACATAAAGATTGAAACGATCTCACATACGAATATTCTTTATTAATAATGTGGTCGTACCATTTAGGGTATAAAATCGGCATCTCCGATAATATGTGTGTACCTTTTAGCTCAAGTATGTTAAGGCAGGGAATTTTGCTTCAACAGAAAAATTAACTTAAATAGTTTCAATAATGAGCAAGCATGATCATATTTTGCCTTATGAGATTTTTCATTGAACTTAACATTTTAAGGTATTTTTTGTGACCATCGACGTGTCACGTGACATATGACGTCATAAATTACATTTTTCAAAATGGGCCAATGGGGAAAAAAGGAGGCGAAATTTTTTTTTGCTGTTTAAGTATCCTACTAATGAGCTCTTTACAAAACTGTCTTCATCGCTGGTCCACCTCTCTTGTATGAAGAGATAATATGGAAAACAGGTCACGTGACCTCATACTTTAGCTTATATCCCCTAAAACAAGAGAGATGGACCAGCGATGAAGACAGTTTTGTAGAGAACACATTAATAGCATACTAAAACAGCAAAAAGTGTTTCGCTTCCTCTTTTCCCCATTGGCCCATTTTGAAAAAGGTAATTTGTGACGTCATAGGTCACGTGACACCTCGATAATCACAAAACATACCCTAAAATGTTAAGTTCAATGAAATATCCCATAATGCAAATTATGATCATGCTTGCTTATCAATAAAGCTAGTTAAGGCAAAAAATATTTTTTTATCGTTTGTATCAAAAGTCCTGGCCTTAACATACTTGAGAGGGTCATTTTCAGAACCCTCCGTCAAGCACCCCTACCACTTTTGTAAGGGAATACCCCCCCCCCCCCCCCCCCCCCCCCCGGTCTAGTGTACATTAGAATATTTTTCATTAAAGGTGATATCAAAGAGGTCCAGTGATATTTGTCCCTTGACCTATAAATGTACTTCAATGGACCAAGGCTTCTTCACGAAGAAGTCTCATTAGGTTAGAACTAAAGCTTTATTCGGACAAACTCCAAGAACGTCCAAATACTATTCTTAATTCCCCCTGTGCATCCGAAACTATTCTATAAAAGATTAACTAATAATATAATAACAAGCAACAAAGCACACATCAGTTTGTTTAGCAGAATAGAGATTTATTTCCGGAAGAACTATCATGCGAAACAGAAAAAAATGAAATAAACCTCTGGACCCACCAAAAAACCCCAAACACACTAATGAGTGCTGTGGGCGAAGAAAAAGGGGCAGCCACAACAAAATTAAATAGAAGATAGGGACAGAGTCATATCATCCCCTCAGAAACACGTAGCTTGGCTTGCATATAGAGTACTCTAAATAACTTTATACGCGTACGACGACCAGTCCCCAAAGACCTGAATGAGTTCCCCGGGAAGACCAGAGGAGAAGGCCCAATTGGCGCCTCCCCTGCGGAAGGAGTGTCCCCGGTAAGACGCCGCAGACGAGACCCCAGCGGCGGATAAACGATTGCGGAAAACGCGGACGAACCCAGCCTTGGTAACTAGTCGTAGGGCAGAGGAGGGTGGTCAACTGGCACGTGACAAAAATAAGCCAATCATAGCTCGTAAAATTTTGTGAACATGATTAGCCGGAAGTCAACAAAATCGACGGGTAAGCTTTCAGAAAATGCATGTTTATTTCCTTTTCTTCTTATACAAATACTGTTTCTGTCGGGAAATCATCTCAATATGCATACATGGTACTGGTGTAAAAATCTTACAGCATATGATAAACGTTAGCCGCGAAAAATTAAAGGAGATTTGCACAATTTCCCAATGACGTAAATCATCGTCAAGCCAAAAAGGGAGACCCGAAATAATGTATTTTTCTCAATTATTATTGTGTGTGGATTCACTGTAACATCTGAAATCGTTAGAAAAATGTCTGTTCTATTTAAAAAGTGAACCCCACATAACCCCACATCTTATCGTTTCGGAGATATTTTCAGTTTTGTACGACAAGAGAACAAGGAAAACAGATCGATAATGGCGTCAATGACAACACATATGCAGTGAGACAGAAAGGCACTGAAAATAAAATTTGTATGTTACATTGTTGTTTTAGGTTTTAAAGTGTAACGTGGAATTGAGGGAAAGTGATCATAACCTTCAAATCAGTGGGGTTTCACTGACTGCACCCACGACTAAAAACCCAAAAGACATTTGGGGAAAACAAGAAAGGATTATTACGAAATAAATCTTTTATATACGGAAACTTCCACTCACAAAGTTGTACGAAAACAAGTGTGAAAAGAAAGTCAAAACAACATTTTTCGTTGTTACTGAAATTGCTGCAAATAAAATTTGTTTACTCTGCTTTTAACTTCTTTTTAGCACAGGTAGCCCAAGCTGTGCATCTGTATATGAAATATATGGGATTCCACGATCGATTTGCTGAAAAATAAATTTTGAATAAATAAACAATTTGGACTCATGATACTGTTGTGCTTGTCTTTCTGTGTATTTCTGTGAAGTTTCAAGCCGTTTCGTGCTCATTTGAGGGAGTTATAGCGATTTGAATTTTTCTCCCTTCATGTACATATATATTTCATATACAGATGCACAGCTTGGGCTACCTGTGCTTTTTAGCATTAGCGTTTTGTTTTTTGAAATTTTCTCTTCTCCAGTTTTTTTCTCTCTAGTTTTTTCTCTGAGAATTTACGAACCATTCGATTTCAGTGCTTTTTATTTTCCATGCAATATGAATTTATCTTGCTGTTCAAAATTACAAAGAAGCTCTTAACTGTCATATTTGAGGATTTTGATCTATAGGTGCGATCAGAGAAAGTGTTGTCGTGGTCTTGCACAACAAGCTACTGAACGTGTGGTGCTTCGTAGCTTTGCGAAAAGGCTGAAGCTAAAAATCAAAAATCAAATATAATCATGCATGTAGAAGCGTATACAAAACGAGAACAGGCTATATTCACAGCATTTTCAATGGAGATGAAAAATGTTGTTTTGAATATTAACTTACCGGCTTGCCTGCATGTTTTCATTTTCCCGCTCTTTTCGCTTGATTGCACAACTTTGTAAGTGAACGTGATGTTTTTTCCAAAACTCTTCAGTAATTTTACTGGAAAATCCGCCAAAGGTCTTCACAGATTAGATTACTAGTTTGTTTTCCATTGAAAATCAACATGATAACGATTTGGGCATAATATGGTTTGGTTCTTGGCTTTTCTTTTATTAAGCTTAAATTCTCCTTGTCATTGACCAAACTAACTGATTTGATCTCAAATGTTCTTGACAGTCTTCACATGCATTTCTTCATGTTATTTTCACAAAAGCAGATTTTTTTTACATAAACATAAGTTGTTCATACTTTTCATGCTATCTACTAACACCAAACGAAGACAGTTTCGCAAATATTTTGAAGCACGGAGATCCTCACAGTTCGACGGTCAGAGAAGACTGACAAGAAAAAAGCAAAATCGACCATCATGCTTTGCGCGCGTTGACCAACCTCCTCTGGTCGTAGGGTATGGGAATACGATGGGACCACAAATGCGTGAGAATCAGGAGTGGCGGGAATAAGCTGACACATGCGCGGCCACCGGACATAAAAGAGAATTAAGAAGGATTACAAACTAGTGGTAAGGAAAGAGGACGTGAGCCAGTTTGATTGGTTTTGGACCATTTGAATTGAACTGCTAGACCGTGAGAAGCTAGCTTGATATCCTTGCGACATAAATGCGATAATCAAATGTGCACGGGGAATGAGGCACCAAATTTGATATACGAGCAAAGAGGAAAAAGGCAAATAAAAAGGCACAAGAAAAGGTAATGTCTATTGGAATACCGAAAGACTTAACTAAAGGGAGGGAAAGTCGAACCCGGTCCCTATACATGCAAGAATTTCACCACACTAAGATAATTACGAACCGAACCTGGCGCTAGAGATCTACTTAAAAATTGTAAATATAGACATATTGTATCTATCGATGCTGGAAGCGCCTCTAGGGAAAAGTATTCACAGAATGAGAAAAAAGTTCGCCACCGCTGCGTCAGGTGATTGCTATGTGTTCCAGCTGCAAATGCAGCTTGACGAGCTGTCTTCAAGTACGTCCCGTTTGAGGATTTTTAACTCTGCAGCGTCTGTGAAAAGAAAGGGGCATCAACAAGAGGTAAGCTTGAAATGCGATGATGGAACAGACACTTGAGTTAATGTTCGGGTAGCGAGAATGTGCGTAAATTGCTCGCGAAACTGTGGCCTCATCAGGTTCGAACTTAAGCTTTATTCTGACAAACTCCAACGGAACGTCCAAATACTATTCTTACTGAATTTACAAGAGTGTATCGCTATTTATAAGGCAGTATTTACAAAGCAGGAAATGATGTAAAACTATTTGTGAGTCATTACAGTAACTATGTAACGATTACAGCAACTATTTACAACTTTAACGGGAAGGACACGAAATTTCTGATATTGTACAAGTAAAGCAGCTTGTTGACAAGTCAACGGCTTGTTGACATGCAACTAGGTCAAATGACAATGGGTCACCAGGGCCGTAGCCAGACTGAAATGTTTACCGAGGCTTTCGTCTTACCCTACTCCCGTGCGTCGAAAATTTGAACAAGTGGAATTTCGCGATTTGAGCTTCATAAAATCACACAATCGATACCAAATTTATTCTAGATTCCACGAAAAAGCCATCTGATGTCCAATTAATAATTTACATCAAAAAATTATAAAAACAAACGAGTTTTTCTCATCTAAATGAGCGAAAATTAATTTTTGAATAACTCCTAAGCGCGCGCTCCATGACGTGTAGCGCGCCTATTTCCGCTAAAATTTCTTTCAAAAACAAAACAAAATCCTCGACGTTTTTGCCTTGTTTCTCATCAAAATCGTTCCTTTGTAATCAGAAAGTACACACTTTTGATGGTAGATAATATGAACAACAGCAGTTTTAAGATAACTTTGATTTTAACGCTGTTTTTGAAAACTCAAATCTGCAGTAAACGGTTCTCTGATTCCGAAAGTGTCAAATTATGACGCACGGGAGTAGGGTAAGACGAAAATTATACTACATCCGGTTACTAAAAATAGCACAGATGGGAATCATCACGGCGCGCGCCCCATTAACAAGTTTCCCTCTCTTATTTATGCTCTCTTGATTGAAGTTTAGACTGATTCCATAAGTCGGTCCCAGTTCGCTCTCTGACGATTTTTTTTTTTTCGCTCAAGGGTCCGACTTATCTCATTCATCAGCCGTTGCTGTACAAACCAAAACGAGGCTCTTGAATACCTAATGACCGGAAGTAAAATTCCATAATTTTTCGCAAGTCATTTCAACGTTTCTTTATTTCTACAACTCGATGTTTTCTCATAAAAGTACTCCTATAAAGTTTGTTTAAATCGAGCTGAGGACCTTTGCAGTTCTCAGAGAGAAAAAAGAAGAATTGTGGGCACTGAGAATGAAGAGTTAGTTTACAATCTTTACGGCGTGAATCTAGGCAAAGATAACAACACACATCATGGAACATTCAAATTTTATTAAAACATAAGCTTACCACTGAGTTACACAATGAGCCTCATCAACATCAATACACCCTAGAATATTTTTAAACTCCTTCGATGTAATTCCAGAGAGATAAACGGCTTATAACTGCAGAACTTGTTTCACGAGGGCATGACCAAAACCACTGGGCTTTGTCAGATAATATTACAATCATTACTAGCCTTGTATTTGCCAAATTTGGCCTCTTGTGTCACAGTGGAATCGTCTTCTCCTTCTCCGGTAAAGCCGGCAAAGGCAGCGGGAATCTAGTAACTTCCTAAAACTGTCCACTTGATCTTTCATCAAGGCGTCAAAGGCGATACAAAAATATTGCCGTTGGCGGCCTTTGCATCTAATAGATCAGGCAAAACGTTTTGCCACATCCTGTGGGAAGATAAACAAACACGTCTTTCCCCTCTAGAACTTGTTCACTAGCTTTTCTTTGGAACGGCTTTAACGTTATCTTCGTTTAGTTGGTAATTCATTTTCAACTAGACGCACACGTGCGTTCACTCGTGCCTATGCCTGGAGCCCTTTTTAAGAGAGGCTCCAATGACCGGCTCCGTTCGTACTCTTCCCCTAGCCGTTTCACGCATTCTTCACCATTCCGGGAAATAGCTAACCGTAACAAATGACCTTTTTTGAATCGGCTAACTTAAACTAAAAAATATCTTGATTAGTTAGTTTGTCTGTCAACAGCTATTAGTGCCTTTGTCTTTCTATTATCATGCATAGGTATTAGATATCTCCAACATGCAAAAATATACCAGTTTTATATTCAACTTCTTATTTTACTATATATATTTCAATTGTTTGCTGTAAAGACTTCTACAACGGCATATTTGACACAATAACAAATCGTGTATTTTTTCGTTCATGTTTCGGATGTTATATATACACCTATTTCAAAAAAGGTTGTCACCGCTAAGAGCGATAGGCGATAGGTAATAGGTCATTCCAAGACCGCAAAGCACTATTGATTTCTTAATTAAGCCATCCTAATTCTTTCTTTACACTCTTCCATCAAATATTTGGCTATTCATATGTAAATCAATTAGAAATCAATAGTGCTTTGCGGTCTTGGAATGACCTATTACCTATCGCCTATCGCTCTTAGCGGTGACAACCTTTTTTGAAATAGGTGTATGAATAAAAGACGTTACGTGACCAAACGCGAAATACAAGGTCAATGGAATCTAGTTTCATGCCATTCCGATATTCGCTACAAAAACCTCTCAAGATCTCTTGAATGCTTGAATGAGGAATATAATTGACTTGCTTCTATGTATGTTCGTTTAGCAACATGTAGGATGAGAAATTCGTAGTTTTCCAGCTCATAGGAAATAGTCGTTATCGCGAGGGCCTCGGTTTTCAAGTACTCCATTTAGAGTTCGATATTTGGTCAAGGTATTGGAGAAGAAGCTCAAAATAACAGCCCATTCTGAAGCTCATATAAGTATATAGGTATTTCTCGAGTTAAAAGCTCCAAATTACATTGTTCTACTGCAGGAAAAGCCTGTCTCTGAAAGCTATTTTCTTTGTAGTCGGCCATCTTGCATTCCTAAAGTTCCTGGCTTGCGTTCGCTCAAAGGTGATGAATGAAGGGCATTGTTTTTACGTTCTTAACCAATCAGAGGTAGCTGAGGACGAACATAGGAAAAAAAAAATAAATAAACTAGCCTAATTGACATTTAGTGAGTGCTGCCTAATATTGTTTTTCCTTATACAATAAACCGATTGCTCCAAGGGCACTAGGACAAAGTCGTTGTGTTTATGTGTAATAAATTAAGTTAAAAATTGTACTTATCTGCAGTCAATCCTTTGAAGCTCTGAAGTCACATTATTTCCTCTGTTTTTGACCCTTCTGCCCTCTGTTCTAGCTGTTATAATGCTTTATCTTTGGTCAAACGAACGTTCCAACGGTTTGAATATCGATACTCGTTTGCAATTGGGGTCCAGTTCCCGCTCCGCCAAACTTTAGTTAGCGATTAGTAGTAATAAGTTAATCAAATTCGACTTAAGATCACTCTAGAGTGATCTTAAGTCGAATTTGATTAACTTATTACTACTAATCGCTAACTAAAGTTTGGCGGAGCGGGAGCGAAATAAAATGCATGATTACTACAGAATATGCAAAAAATATTTCCAAAGAACTGGAATGTATTTTGTTTTCAAATACCTCATTTTACATGCGACTACCATTAGCTTTTACAAACTATTACATGACGCCGGATTGCTGTCATCTTGTCTTTCACGCCGTTGTATGCCCTTTGCCCCGCTCTATTTGAAACTAAATCTTGATAAACATTAGATCTGTCGTGAAGATGCGAAAAGCACGAGGCGATGCAAGGCAATTTAAAGGCACCAGATGAACTATTTAAGCTACTATTTACCGTAATTATTACTTCGAAAGATAGTATAAGAAATTGTAATATAATGAATTGAATATAATAACAAATGGCAGTGTTTTCAAAGCATTACATGAAGTAATCAGTTGACACTCAACGATGAGAAGACGCATAAGGTTTTATAGTGTAGGCTTGCAAAGCATGGTGGTAAGAAGTAATTTTGCATTGTGGGATAGCAAGAACAAAGAAATCTATTGTTTTTTGCGACACTCGCTAAGCATTGTGGTCGTATCCAAATCTCGATTTTAGCTAGCTACTGAAATAGGATCGCTGCCTTGCTGCGCTCGCTCAGGCTCGCTCCGCTGCGGCAGCAATAAACATCTGCAGTTTATAACTCGTTCCCGGCCTAAAGGCCTGGGCACGAGTAACTAGACGCACACGTGCGTTCACTCGTGCCCTGGGAGCCCCTTTTAGGAGAGGCTTCAATGACCGGCCCCGTTCGTACTCTTCCCAGAGCCGTTTCACGCATTCTTCACTTCACCGTAACATAATAAAGACCTTTTTTGACCTTTTTAAAGAATATCTGATTAGTCAATTTGTCCGTCAGCAGCTATTAGTGTTTGCCTTTATGCATGGGTATTAGATATCTCCAACATGCAAAAATATACCAGTTTATTCAACTTTTTATTTCACTATACATCTCAATTGTTTGCTGTAAAGACTTCTACAACGACGTTTTTGACACAATAACAAATCGTGTATTTTTTCGTTCATGTTTCGGATGTTTTATCCATTACGTGACCAAAAGCATCAGGTCAAATAGAGCCTTGGTTCCATGAAAATATATATAAAATATATAAAAATTCAGTATAAAAACCTTTCAAGATCTCTTGAATGCTTGAAATGAGAAATATAATTGACTTGCCTCTATATGCGTTCGTTTAGCAACATGTAGGGTGAGAAATTCGTAGATTTCCAGCTCAAAAAAGGAATCACTTCTTTATCGCGTCTCGAGAGCTTCGGTTTCAAGTACTCCATTGAGAGTTCGATATTTGGTCAAAGTATTGGAGATCAAGCTCAAAATAACAGCCCATTCTGAAGCTCTTATAAGTATATAAGTATATCTCGAGTTAAAAGCTCCAAATTACATTGTGCTACTGCAGGAAAAGCCCGTCTCTGAAAGCTATTTTCTTTGTAGTCGGCCATCTTGCATTCCTAAAGTTCCTCGCTGGCGTTCACTACGGGGGTGATGAATGAAGGGCATTGTTTTTTACGTTCTTAACCAATCAGGGGTGTAACACGTGACCGATTGCGCAAGAATGCTGCATTCTTGAGACGAAAAGCGGAAAAAAAAACATTTGCAGTTTATAACTCGTTCCCGGCCTAAAGGCCTGGGCACGAGTAAAAACAAAATGGCGTCTTACCGGAAGTGAAGTTTCAGATCGGTATAATAAAACATAGTATGTGATTGGTCAAAATGTTTTGAATGGCATAACAAACGATTTCATTGGCTATCTCGTTTTCTCGAGATGCGGATCATTTCTGAGTATGTTTGCAAATAAGTCGGACCCGTGAGCGAAAAAAAAATCGTCAGAGAGCGAACTGGGACCGACTTATGGAATCAGTCTAGATTGAAGTTATGACAATTTTGCACATTCTGGCAAAGAAAAAGAAGAGAAAAGGCATATCTGATATGAGATAGTATATAGAAAATACTTATCTTTAATGTCTAATCCTTACTAAAAGTCATTTGTTGTCAAAGTTCTGAATTTCTTTTGTGGTGGTCGTTTCTTGACACAAACTCGTTTGTGCCATCAAAAAAACTAAAAAATGATATCTGAAATTTTACCGAGGCACTTACCTCGCTACGTGGCTCATGTATTCTCTGTTTTGTTACAGAATGATGAAAACAGAGTTAAATTTGAGAAACGTAAGATGATCTCGATGGATATTTGTGTTGACTGAGTGATCACCATACGTAAACGTCTTTCGGTTTCTTTCGGATCATCACCACAAGCAATAGATATATGAAGTTTGAGGTTCGTTACTTTTGTTGTTTTCAATCCTTGACAATATATTTCCAGTTCTTTAACTGAAACAGAGGTTGAACTCAACTGCAGACTAAGGTAATTAACGTTTGTTGATGCTACTGCATTAATAGGACATTCACTGAGCTCTTCACACCACGTTAACTCCAGAGATGTAATGGGGGAGGAATTGTTTTTAAGTGACTCATAGACACGTTTTGCTGCCAGTGGGCTTTGGAAATTACACTTTAAGTAAGAAGGCAGAGGGATTGATTCATGTGTTGTGCTTTCTCTGTTGATTTTACTTAGCAAGTTCAAAAAATATGCCACAGCTGTAGAATCTTTAACAGGAATGTTTGAAAAGCTTATTAAGTGATTATGCCAATATGTCTTGATCATTCTTATTCCAAATTTTTCATCATTATATTCAAAAAGCATTTTTGCTGGTGGAATATTGTCATAATTGGTTAAGGCTAGTCTTTTTAAGGCCTTTTCCATGACAATTTCATTTTTCATTTTTCCAAAAAGACCAGCCATAAATTCAATCACCAAGGCACTTCCACCTAGCCCTGGTGGAATGAATTCATTGTACTTCACCGTAAACTCACAAGCAGCAAAATATTCGTGCAGTGTTAAATGTGAAAAAGAATAATCCATTCTCATCTCAGATGGAGTTGTCCTTAATCCAGGACCACATGTGAGAAGACCACTAGCTTTTAGTAACTCTATTTCTTTAGATGAAATGTCGAATTTCTGCAAGTCATCTTCAAAGAAAATGAACTTATTCTCCAACATTGTTTCAGCTGCCAGCTTTGAAAGCTTTTCCAGTGTATCCTTAACAACTGATGGAACTTGAGACTTCCCTGGAATTGGTATTCTTCTGTATTCTGATTTAGAGTGATGTTTCATTTCAAAAATTCTCACAACCTCTGAATAAAGCTCTGTTAAAGTATTAGGAAGATCATTCTCTGTACTGGATTCAATCTTCCATTCCAGGCACCAACACATCAGGAAACACATCATAGGAATGTGTGCTGTGCCCAACAGATTTTCATTGTTCATAATGTGTTCAAGTACAAGGTTTGAGACACTTTCAGGCTTTGAATGGAAGTACTTTTCAATATACTCTTTCACTTGATCAGGAGAAAACCCAGTAATTTCCATCATTGCATCAAAATGAATGTGTCCAAGCCCTTCAGCCTCCTCTGGCCTTGATGTAACCACAATTGTAGCATTGCTAAATATCTTCTTTTTCATGAGTTTTGAAACAAGTACACTCACTGACATCTGTTCTCGTGGGTTATTGCCATCCTTCATCTCTTCGAGGTCTTCCTCAATTTTACTTCGATATGCATACTCATCGTATCCATCAAGTACGAGTAAGACTTTGTCTGAATGTCTTATCATATATTCAAACAAGGACTCATCAATTCTGGAAAGTTCATCCACATAAGGTAGAAGATTCAGTAATTTATGCAAATTGTATTTCTTGCAGTCCTCAAGAAGATTTAGCTGACGAAAAGTCAGCAAATACACAAACTCAAACCCAACTGTTTTACTGTTTGGGAATAATGTGTCATTCGCCCAATCTCGGACCAGCTTTTGGAAAAGCACTGTTTTACCAATGCCCGGCTTTCCAATAACAAGAACAGACTTGGGATTTGATGTACCCTCTGGTCCAATAAATATCTCATTGCATGCATTTATTAGTGTTGGTTCGCTGTATTTATCTAACATACTTCTATGTTTTTCCAAGGGTTTTCTCCCATGTTGAATTGTGAGATTAGTGAAGATGTCGTCAGTTCTTGCACTTGCAAATAAATGACTGGCCATCAACCTTGGTTGAAATTCCGTTTGTTGTTTTGTTGAAGCCTTGAGGTTCTTAGAACACAGTTCAAACTCTGTTTTGAAAAGAGGATAACCAGCTGAGGTTGTTGGAGTGTCTGTATTATGATGAGTATTCCCTTTTTCCTGACCATCATTTTGCTGCCCTTGTTTTGATGCCCTGATGGCTAAATATATTAATATAAATATGAAAATGTGCATGATCAAATCATAAGCAGGAGCTGGAAGAACGAAGCTTGGATAAGCACTATCCTCCAGATAAATCCTTATCCAGCGGATAAAATTTATAGCTCTTATCCAGTGGATGACTTATCCAGGTTTCATACAACCGACTCCAGATGGTTTTTTATGCCAAATGCAACCAGATAGTAGATGATTTTGTGCTTTTTCCAAGTTTGAACTGATTTTGAAGCAGTGATATTTTGGCATCTGCTGTACCCTTGATGAAACTTATAATTTAACACTGCACTCTTACTAGCAGTATAGGTAGTCGGACTGTTTATGCCCGGGGGGGGGGGGGGACTCCGATCGTAAATGGACGGGGATGCTCGTCGTACCTTTTAGGGGTCAAAATCTGCAATCTGGTACCTTTTAGGGTGTCTCAGACTTAAGTGGACTTTTAGGGACTGTTTTGGGGTAAATAAACTACCTAAAATAAGCATGAAAGAGACGAATCTTCAAAGAATCTAACAAAGTGTTTCATTACTGTAATTCTTTATTATTGTTTTGAATTGGTACCTTTTAGGGGTAGAAATCAATCGTTGCCACTCCCACTCAGGTACCTTTTAGGGGTCATTTTCAAAATTTCCGACGAGCATCCCCGTCCTCTTATATATAGGAGTCCCCCCCCGGGTGTTTATGCCACTGCATTATTGCGGTACTTGAGCACAAGTTTTTACATTGAAATTGCCAACAAAATGTTCCTTGTCAACACAAATTTCTTGTGTTTGATATGGAAATGAATTTCAAAAGAAAAATAATTGCATGAGCTGACAAATTTTCTCAAAGAGTTTGAGGCTCTAAACCAATGTATAGCAGGTACGATGATTCGCCTGATAGGAGGATCCTAGTGCTAGGATGATCCTAGTGTCATGTAAACACCTCCTTAAAAGGAGTGGAGTTCTAAACCACTGCTATTGTAATATGTTCATGTTTACTTGACAAAGACAGTGTATGCTGGTTCATGTTAACCATTTTCACAATACGTTTTCACAAGTTGCCTTGACCAATCATTTTCTGGTTGGTATTGGTATATAGGAATCTTCAAATTGCAGTACTTATAACAGAATCATCTAGAATTTATTAAAATATTTACCTGCAGTAAAGGTATCACGTTTGAATAGAATTGGATACCATTGTTTATCCTCGTCATTGTATTCAGAGATACCAATGGCTTGATCTTCATAAAAGGAACTGTGTTGAATCATTATAGGTGCACCTTTGGCCCTCTTTAAGTCGAAACTTGTTGAACTAGCCAGTTTGAGGGTAATACCACTTTCACTTTTTTCTGGCATTAATTTAAACTTTTTAATATCTTCACCATCAAAGACTACTGCTTTGGCTGAACTTGTCTGAAGTTTTTCGACTAAATTAATACAATGTCCAAATAATATCTGATACTTTGATATGATTTGATTTTCATATCGTTTAAATGCAATTCTGCCCTGCTCACCACATATTTTGAATTCCGTGGCATCTATTGTCAGAGTTTTGACACTTTTTCGAAATGGTTTGTCGTATCTTTCAGCTACAAATTTGGTGCAGTTATATTGTAGCACCGAACTACTTGTAACTAACCACTGTTCATTTTCATAGTGTTCGTGATCTTGCATAAGGAATGCAAAACCACATTCTCTCCCAACATTGCCTTCACTGTCCATCTCTTTTAAGAGATATAATGCCTTCTTGCCATCCTCTATTGTTACCATCTTAGCTATTAGTTGGTAAAACAGCTATTCTTCAGACGGTACTCATTGTTAAATATTGATTTTGCATCTGCAGAAAAAATACAAATGTCAATACAATATAGCACTAAGCATAATTGAAAGTGTCTTATAAATAACTCTGATCAAAGGTCTCAATGAGGCAACTCACAGATAGAGCACACAAACCAAAAGGAAAAACTTCAGCCTTGACTAGAGTACAAAAAAGTACTAAAAGTGAGCAACATCAGTGGCGGGTCCAGGGGGGTCGAAGGGGTCCATGGATCCCCCCCCCCCCTTGAAGGTTTAATTATTTTTAAGTAATATAAATATGTCTTATAAATTTAAATGAAAAGATATTAGAAGTTTAATTTACCTTTAAGTGCAATTACTAGATAGTAAATTAGATGATTAAAGGCAATTTTTTGTCAAACATCGACCAAACAAAAAAGTATTATACACAGTTTAAGAAACGGAACCCCCCCTTTGAAAAATCCTGGATCCGCCACTGAACATAAATAGTAGGCTTTCTTGATGTTTACAACACAAACCAAAACAGATAAATTGATAGTCATAAATAGTACATTGATGTCATTTTTGGAGCAGTTTAAGAAAATCCCTCTAAGATTCTATTTGGTTTTTATGGGCGTGTCTATAATTATGATACTCTTTTTCACCACAGATAATTTGAAAAGACATTATATCCTGGATCACACTAGCAGTACAATCCCAAACATAGTGGAATTTAGGAGATCTCTTATAATTAACAACCAACCAGTTAGCCCTTTGATTTGCTGTTTAGTTGACAGCTGTTTATCATCACCTACCTTTGCATTTTTGCAGTTGATTGAAGTACTACTGTTTCTTATCATTCATCCTGAACCAAGAATGCACAGTGGTCTTTTCTGACTAAAACTTCTTGTCTTCTGTTTAAAACTTGTGAAGCTTCCGTCTAAGTTTCATCCAATTAATTCCTCATAGCATGCTTCAATGATTATATTGATATCTGTAAAGTAGAAAGAAAATACTAAAGTTAAGGGTTATTAACCGAGCGCGAGGTCACTAAGCAAGGGCGGATCCAGGGAGGGGCAAAGGGGGGCTGAAGCCCCCTCGCCTCCCCTCCTCCTTTCCCTTCCCTTCCCCTCCCCCACCCCCAGAGAGCCTGTTCACAGGCTAATCTAACAGTTGGCTAATCTACACTTTGTATGTTACTTGGGAACTCTGTGGTGGAGTGTGGCGGGAAAATTTGGCGCGCGTTCCAGGTTGTACGCGTTCCACGCTTGCATTGTATCCTTTCAAGATCAAGTCTTTTTGCCATAACGATAAGTCTATTGTTGTATGCTGGAGATACTGTTTTGTCTAGACATTTAGCCAGCTGTATTAAAGATGCGTCCTATCGCTCCAAGACGACACAAAATGAAATCATCGAAATTTTAGGAGATATGATCACGGAAACGATCGTGCAACATGAGGTAAATGAAGCCAAGTTTTTTTCTGTCATTTCCGATGAAGTACAAGATGCCGCATTCATAGAACAAATAACGTTTGTTCTAAGATATGATCAGAAAGAAGACGATTCCTATGTTGTAAAAGAAAACTTTGTAGGGTTTAAAGAGCAGCACCGTGAAATGACAGGGGATGCTATAGCGTCAACCATCCTTGAGAAGCTAGCACTTTTGGGCCTAAACTGCTCAAATCTACGTTGGCAAGGATACGATGGGAGTGGATCTATGGCGGAAGTGAGGAAAGGTGCTAGCAGTATAATACTTGAGAAGTATCCATTGGGAACATACATCCACTCAGCTGCAGCCACATACTAAACCTGTCTCAAGCTCTTGTTCTGAAGCGCTTGTACGCAACATGATGTGTAGCGTCAGCGAGGTATCCAAATTTTTTGAGTATGGCAAGAGACAAGACAAATTAATTGAAGTTATAGAATCTGAATATTCAGATTTTAAGAAGAAACAGGTCAAAGGTCTTTGTAGAACCAAATGGCTTGAAAGGCACGATGCTTTAGAAGTATTTTTGGAGCTATATCCTGCCATAGTTCACAGGCTTACCAGGCTCGCAGTTCGTTTCCGGACTTCTTTGGACTTCCTGTGTTATTTGAGTTCGTTAAAGTTTGAATATTTGGGTGATTTCTTTGCTCTCAAAAATGACGATTTTGATTATATGTTCTCAATAAAATGACTTTAAATTGTGCTTTAGTCTTTTACTTGATGGAATTTGGGTGTTATTTGTCCATGAGATGCGATTTAGTGTGGTTTTTCGACGGCCGTTGTGGGGTATGTTTGCCGCTCTCACTGTAGTGAGAGCTTTAATGTGCTCAGCTACATAAAGGGTTTAACTGTGCTCCTTTTACGGAGCCCGTTAAGGGCCATCACACACATTTCTTTTTACTGCCACTTTTGTTGCCACTTTTGTTGCCACTTTTGCTGCCACTTTTGCTGCCACTTTTGCTGCCACTTTTGCTGCCACTTTTACTGCCACTTCCACTTACGATCTTCTTGCATGAGTACTTCAAATTACATACATAATAGTGTTCTTCAGGGAGTATGAAGAAGTTGTATACACAATATTAGTCTATATGAAGTACCTACCCAAAGTGTGGTGTGTTTCCACTGACTTAATTGTTCGTGGGCTCACACACGAGGTTGACAAACATGGAGGAAAAGTCAGGGAGCAGTGCAGAGAGTTTTGAGAAGGTATTTTATTGAAATGAAATCTATTACCAACTTAATCTTTCTTTTAGGTTATTTATCGTTATTTTTTTCATCTTTGGTTAGTCATTTGAATTGAATCATTTATTTATTTTGCCAAAACAAAACATGAACAATGAATCGCCCACTCACTGATCTTTGTAGTCCAGTCCCAGACTCTCTTTCTTGCCGCTCCAGGACTCGCGGAGAAAGAGAGTCCAGTATAACTTGCATGCGCATGTCAGCTTAGTGACCACGCGATCACCACATTCATGTGGTGATCGCGTGGTTACAAATCCTAAAAGTCATCTAATGATTCAAGATGGCTGAAGAAGAAAGTGTTTTGTATACACGATATCAGTCTAATTTCGGAAAGCCATTTGTTGAATCAGTGAGCTATGCACTTGGAAAAAGCAACTATAATCTTTAACCAAAGTTTGAGCAGTTACAGGCTATTTACGGATGGACAGTTGGGAAAGACGTATTTGTGAATTTTTCGATACGCATCACTACCACAGCTACCAAACACTGACATTTGCATATTGCAAGCTCGCAAAATACTAATTAATCAATTGATTGGCTCATTTTGCACATGCGCATGCAAGTTATACTGGACTCTCTTTCTCCGCGAGTCCTGGAGCGGCAAGAAAGAGAGTCTGGGACTGGACTATGATCTTTGAAGAGTTAAGCTTATAAAACTTATTTGTACACTTTTGGTATGGTAACTCACATCCCTTCTCATGTCAATACCTACTGTAGGTCTGTGACTTTCTGCGGAAAAGGGACGTAAAGGAAAAAATTATTGAAAAGTTTGTGACTGAGAAGGTAAGATTCAAACTAGAACAATCAGATCATAGAATGATATGCTCAACACTTTAAGTGTTGGGCATATTTTTGGAGCATATTTTTTAAGAACCAGTTCGAAACCAGCTTGTGTTGAGCTTGTACAACAAAATTCTTTATTCATTGATATTTAAAATAAAGACCAAAGCCAAAAAGGGAATAAAATCTTTCAACTTACCCATACTCCCTTGTGGTCTAGTTGCATAGGCTTGAAGCCTCTTGACCAACAAAATTTTTTTGAAATAGGTCATAGTCCACTGATGCTATGTTTGGGTTATCACTTGATATAATTATTTGATGATGTGAACCTTCTCCTATAATTTGGGGTATAACAATTGTTAAGCCAACTACAGAAGGACCCAGACTGATGCTAAATTTAATAGCAGTATTATATGGAATTTGATTCTTGTCACCACCCAAGGACTTCAGACAATTTAGAGGTGAATCACAATATTTGGTTGCTGATCTTTTTCCCCTCTTTCCCCTAGATGGACATTGATGCAATAACATGTGCATCAGAAGAAGAACTGATACAACTAGGATTAGAAAGAAAAGGAGATGTATTAAGTCTGAAAAGTTTCTGTGAAAAAATATTGAATGATCAAAAGCAGGAAGAAAAAAGAAAACTACTTCAAGCAATATTGGACAAAGGAAAATCAACAAGGAATAAAACTTCAAGTACAGCCACCAAAATTGTTTCAAATAGAAGTGGGAGATCAACTAGAAAAGTTCAAATGGGCTGGCTGCATTATGATGAAAAGAAGAAGTGCTTTGTGTCTGTTCGTAGTTGTAAAGGTGGTGGTTCTAGAGATGTAGAAATGTCTTTGAGTGCCAACAGAACACAAGTTATTAACATGGCCAAGAAGCTCTTTTTCATCAATGGAAATAGCACATTTGGGCCTGAAAGCCAAATGCTCTTTGGTATAGCAAACTTTAAACATGAAGATTTAACAAACATATTAACAACTTCTGGAGTCAAGTTGCCTTTTTCTTTACAGCGATATATTGACACATTTAAATTGGCTAGAGTGAGACTGTACTTGACCACCAGGCTCATGGGTGGTGTTGAAGAAAAATGCAATGTAACAGAGCAACCTTCTGAATCAGGTGATGAATCTGATAGCTCTCTCTTACAGCCTGTATTTGATGTAAAGGACTCACAATCTGACGGGCTAGAAAGAAGGAGGAAACTCATTGCTGAACAGAATGAAGCATATGAGCAATCATTAGCAGCAGATCAAGCTAAAGACAAGAAACGACAAGAAGAGCTGAAATCTAGAGAAGTAGAAAAGGTATGCGTGTATGTTTCATTGATCTATATCACCAAGAACATTAGGTGTGCACATGAATTACCAATTACTCCCCTCATCAAAGAAATAACATGCATAAAGCAGACATAGTCAAAGACAATAATGTTATGTCCCTTGCCTGTCCTGACTAAAGGTATTTTGGTTTATTCACACAGGAAAAAAGGCAATATGAAAAGAAATTGAATCAGTCAAGAAAGAACAGACTTTCACTGGAACCACCAACAGGAAATGACACCATTTTGGTTCAAGTCCAGCATGTGACATTAGGCATAATCAAACGCCTTTTCAAGAAGAGCAATCCAATGGCAGATGTGTATGATTGGGTTGGGTCACTAAGTCTTACTCCCCCACACTTTGAATTATCAGATTTTCAAGGAAAGGTGTTCCAAGCCTATCAAAACATAGAGGAATGTAGAAATGTATCTCTGTATATGAAGACAACCACTGCAACACCTCGCAGACTGAGTGATTGGGATGTTGATTTCATTGGCTTTGGTTGTCCAACTAACATAATGAAAGATGACGATAGGTAAGAATATAACTTAAGTGGGACTGCAATCAAAGTTGTTCCCAGTTTAATTTAATTTACTGAGTCTGACTTCATTGAAAGGTTCTCAAATTGCCATAAACCTAACTGAATAGTTTGTTTTTTTGTTTTGCTTTTCAAAATTTTGGGGAGTATTAGATTTTTACAAGTCCTTTTAGGTGTCAATGAGGTCAACTTTTAGTCTCTAAATAATAAATAGAATATTTAAGACAATTATAATCAAAAAATGTATGGAACAAAGCTGTTGATTGAGTATTTACCCACAACTTTGTTCCATACAATTATTCTCAATACGTTTTTGGTCTGAAAATTAGTTTATTTATTATTTTAAGACCAGAAGTTTGTGTTATTGAGTTTTGTTACATTATACTATTTGTACTTAGGATTGATTGTTAGGCCTGAGTTTTCTACAGTGTAGAAAAATAAAGACATCCGATATTTCAGTTACAAGTTACACTAGAGAAATGTACAGATTGAGCTGAATCTTTGGGTTAAATGTATGTCTCGTACACCACTTAAAAGATTCCAAAAAATCTAATACTACCCCTAGAGTGTTTTCTATCCAGTTATAATAATATTTATTATTGTATGCCCCTTTATGACAGTGTGCATGTCAGTGAAGTTTCAGCTAGATTGAATTTTAAATCATTTTGATCACAAAATACAATCAACATTGAATGCACACAACCACTCACTGATTAGTATTAAATTGTATCTAGTATGTATGTCATTGAATAATTGAAGACTTCCAAAATGAAAATATCCTAAGTGACGATTTGGATACAGTCTCTGGATGATGATTTTTTCAAGATTTTTTGAAAATGATTAAAATTGGCTTAAAATGGTTTGACTGGCCTTCTGTCATCCTGAACATCAATATCCCTGATGTCATTTTTAATGAAAAACTTCAAGAAAGCTTGAAATTCTTCGTTAGCAATGGTCTGACCTTTGCTTGTTGTTATATTCGAAATTAATGTTCTTGTCTACTGTACCAATGAAATTATTGGCTTTGAGGTCATTCTTTCAAATCAAAAACAGCAACTATCTTATAATTTTGTCCTACTTTAATGATCTTGATATTAATTGAAACTTGATCTTGATATTAATTGAATTTTAGGCTCAGAGAAATTAATTGCCACCATTTTGCAGCCAGTGTTTGAAACGATGAATACCACCCAAATCTTTACTTAGGACATTATCATTTTGGAACCTTCAATTATAATATATTATACAATTCTCAAAAGAATGCACGTAATATGCACAAAAATGCAAAAAATATGAGACTGTATTAGGTTAGTAACATTTGAATGCCTTCCCAGTGCAAAGCCGTGCGCTAATCAAAGTCAAAATTGGCAATAAGAAGGACATCATTTGTATTGATTTTTGCAGAATTGTATAATAATATGTTATTGGTCGATTACCAAGGGAATACAGCTGTGAATTTTTACTTGACACTTGCAATTTGGCTTGACTAAAGGCTTGCCAAAATACAGCATGACTTGTAAAAATACACAGCTGTACAAGTTGACCAATAACCTATATGCATTATTATATTATTCTTTTTTCAATCATTTGCTTCCATATAAAAATAGCTCTAACTTCTGTTTTCCATTGACAGTGATGAGGAGTTTGAAGCAGCTGGTAGAAGTACAAAGAGAAAGGTAATCATATTATATACATCCACACCCACCACAGTGAGACTTAGGTACCCCATTAGGAGTCATCCTAAAATTTCCAACAACCATCCCCACACTCTTACTGTATATATGAACCCCCCTCCCCCCTTGGGATTTTAATTGTTGATTTTCTTCTACTTATTTTTTCAGAAAAAGGTGAATCTAAACTCGAAGAAATTGGCAAAAGGAGTAAACTTTCGTCAAAACTTCCTGCCTATTTTCGTAAATGAAAAACAGGTATTTATTAAGTGCTGAGTAAAATTGCTTCTATTGTTTTATATTCAGGTATTTGCAATCATCACCAATAATGTGCATACTTGACAATTCCTTGAAGTATATAGGGTAGACTTGACCTGTTTTATTATTATTGTAATTAATTCTATAAAACCCTATTTCAAGCTCTATTTCAAGCGTTAATTACAGTGTAAATGTATACCTATGGCTCAGTTATGCACATTTAAACGCCCCAACATTTTCCCAAAAACTCACTTGCATTTTGTTCACATGCTATGCAATTAAACAGCAAGCTCAGAAACATTTCACTGAATTCCTCTCTTCTGTATAATTCTCATCATAGAATCAACATCATCAGTGGGCAGATATTCATGGTGAGGACTTACAAGATGTAGATTTTGATAACTTGGCAGAAAGTACCTTTCTTCAATCCTCCATCTATGATGAGTTGGACAGTGGAAGTAGTACCATTCAGACAATGATTGAAAGACAGGGTGTCAATGTGGCCACTGATAGTAATTTGCATGGTGAAAGCCAAGATGTTAGCTCCATCATCAATGGTGACTTGAGCAGTGGAAGTAGTACCATTCAGACAATTGAAAGACAGGGTGTCAATGTGGCCACTGATAGCAATTTGGATGATGAAAGCCAAGATGTTAGCTCCATCATCAATGGTGACTTGAGCAGTGGAAGTAGTACCATTCAGACAATTGAAAGACAGGGTGTCAATGTGGCCACTGATAGTAATTTGGATGATGAAAGCCAAGATGTTAGCTCCATCATCAATGGTGACTTGAGCAGTGGAAGTAGTACCATTCAGACAATTGAAAGACAGGGTGTCAATGTGGCCACTGATAGCAATTTGGATGATGAAAGCTAAGATGTTAGCTCCATCATCAATGGTGACTTGAGCAGTGGAAGTAGTACCATTCAGACAATTGAAAGACAGGGTGTCAATGTGGCCACTGATAGTAATTTGGATGATGAAAGCCAAGATGTTAGCTCCATCATCAATGGTGACTTGAGCAGTGGAAGTAGTACCATTCAGAGGAATGCAAGCCAAGCTGTTGATAGTGACTTGGACAGAGTGAACTCTACCACTGATGGTAATATTAAAAGAAGGTGAGTAGGGGGTCAAATAGGTGAGTAGGGGGTCAAATACCCTTGGAAAATCCGAAGGACAGGGGGGTAAACAAATCTAACAAAATTTCCAGAGGGTTGGACTTTTAATGGGCTCACAAATGACTGCAAATGGAATAACTTCTTTAATTTTAATAAAAACTTACGTACAATAATTCAGTTTTACACATTTTCATCGATTCTAAATGATTTTTTCCTTTGAAAACGATAAATTGAAGAAAACAACCTTCGATGAATCCTTAGATGCGAACTCGGAAACAACATGGCTGCCAACATTCGTATCCAGTCCCCACACACAGGAAACCCAAAGTCTAATACGCTTTGGCTGCAAACAAGTTTTCGTAAATATGGTTCATCTTTTGAGAAATTTTATTTTATACTTATCGATAAGAAATGACCATTTTTCACAAGGAAACCATGATATCCTTTTAACTAAGCGAATCAAAGAAATTTTCGCATGCCGCTGTTGAATGGCGTTCGATTACAGAACGATCGTAAACTTTGCTTAATCAGCATAGAGATACAGTAAAATTTTCTGCTTCATTCAAACTGAAAGAGTTTTAAAATATGCCAGTTGTTAACTAGTCTCCCAAATAAGTTTGGTATAGCCTCGGAACTCATCAAAAGTCCGATTTTATGGTTTTAAAAACGATACTTTTATACACGAACCGGCATACAGCGGCGCTCACATGGCCGGGCGATCGATTACCGATTTACTTGCTGAATTGTTAACTTTTCTGTTAGCTCTAAACTACTAAATTGTAACAACAAATTTTCCAGGGGGTATTGAAATGCGGGTGTTCAATTTTTGGAAATTCCAGAGGGGTGGGGGGTCAATGTCATAACGCGAAAAATGGAAATTCCGAGGGGTAGGGGGGATGTAATACGAAATTCCCTCCGTGGTGGGGTATGGATATTTTCTGGAACTACACATTAATAATTCATAAGCAAATAGACCAATTGAAGACGTTCATTTGGTCACATGTTGTGACCTTTATACCAGATATAAACACTGCATATTATCAAAATCAGTTAAAACACTCATTGATAAAACATGAGTGCTTTAACTAACTCTGATAAAACACTCATGTTTATGCATGAGTGTTATATCAGCACATGCATGGTCTCAGTATAGTCGTTGGATCATTTAACCCATTTAACTGCTTAATTTTCTACTTAACACATTGAAAATATACAAATAGAAAACAATCCTGGACATGGACATTTTATTTATTGACGTCAAAGGCTTCTATTTTGTTCTTAGTTTCATCAGCCAAAATCTGTGTGAAACCCAACTTTGTAGGCATGCATTTCAATGAGACCAAAGGATTGGAGAAATCTAGAGCAATAATTTTAACACAAATTATTTGTGTGTAAACACTCATGAGAACATACAGTAGGTACACAGAAGTAAAAGTTCCTAAAACTTAAATGTGACTTCTTTGATTATGTGACATTTTAGGACTTTTTTTAGCCAGGTTTTGGGTCAACAAGACTCAACAACTGAGTTTGCTGACATTCATCTTGCACACTAAACAATTCCTCCTAGATTTCTATTCTCTCTGGTCATTACCTCAGACCCTGTATATAAAGATTAAAAAGACTCAAATTATTTTAATGAAAAGCTTTGATTTCTCTACATGTATTGTAAATAACTAATTACATATGCAAATTTATGACCTGGAACAAGACTAAGTACTCTGTGACACAGAGGTCCCCACCCTATTTTTCCTAATAGGAGAAGGGGGTGGGAAACGGCTGTACACAAGATACCTGAGTCATTGCTGTGATGTCTATAAAAATATTCAAAATTCCTACTGCGACCATGCTGTATTCACTGTCATAGAAAAAAACATCTTTATTATTTCAAATCAAAGTTAGCATTTTTCTGTCATTTGTTAAATTAAGTATTGTCTAACTTGTCACTATTTTATGTTTTCAGAGTTCTGAGAATAAGAAGATCCCATTTAATGGTTGATATGATTAAAGAGTTCAAAGATGATGCAATAATGACAGCACCTCTTAAAGTTGTTATGATCAATGCATTTGGGAATGACGAGCGTGGAATTGATACAAGGGGTGTATTTCTGGATGCTCTGTCAGCATTTTGGAAAGCATTTTATGATACCTGCAATGGAGAAGAGGAGAGAGTTCCAGTGATAAGGCATGACTTTCAAACTGAAGAATGGGAAGCAATTGGCCGGATCCTTGTCAAGGGATATGAACAGTTGAAATTTTTTCCAGTGATGTTGAACAAAGCATTTGTTATAGCAGCTCTTTTTGGAGAAAGCAAAGTCACAGATGACCTGTTGTTAAATTCATTTCTTGGGTATCTTAGTAATGATGAAAGAGAAATAGTGAGCCTTTCCATACAGAATGCTCTTAGTGAGGAACAACATGAAGAGTTGATTGACCTTCTGGATAGGTATGGCTGTAAGAAAATCCCAACACAAGAGAACGTCAAAAGTCTTGTCTTAGAAGTAGCTCACAAAGAGATGATCCAACTTCCACTATATGTGATTGAAAGCTGGAGATCACCATGTAGTGCATTGAAGAAGTACTTTTCAAGTGTGGGCCAAGTGATAGAGGTATTTGAGAAATCGAAACCTACCACCAAAAAAGTACTAGGCTTGTTGTCTGCCAATCCATTGAATTCAGCACAAAGAGAAGCCATGTCATATTTGCAGAGATATATAAGGGGCCTAAATGAAGAAAACCTCACCAAGTTCTTACGGTTTTGCACAGGAGCAACTATCATCTGTGTACCTAGTATTTCCCTTATGTTCACCAAGTTTGATGGTGCATCCAGACGCCCTATTGCTCACACATGTGGTGCTGTCCTAGAGCTGCCTATGACCTATCAGTCCTTCCCTGAGTTCCGTGAAGAGATGAACTCCATACTATCCAGCAAATATTGGGATATAGATTTTCTTTAGAAAAATGTGTTAAAGTCCCATTTGTTATAGTTTTATAAACTTGTTACAGTGTTCTTAAGGGTATACAGAGGTATACAGAAGAGATGAACTCCAAACTATCCAGAAAAATATTGGGATATAGATTTTCTTTAGAAAAATGTTTTAAAGTCCCATTTGTTATAGTTTTATAAACTTGTTACAGTTCTTAGAGGTATACATACCCAAATGATGCAATGTTTTGAAAACTAGTACTATATACCACCATTATTGAACATTAGTTAATAATGGAATATTATGAAACTGAATATTACTATTTTGGTTCCACACTTTTACAGTGTTTGTACTCTGATTCGGAGTTGTTACTTTTGTTGTTATTTGCATCACATGACTTCATATTATACTTGATTGTTTGGCTATATGGCAATGAAGAGAAATAAATTGTTCAGCTTGGCTTTTGCTGTTTTTTTTTCAAGTACATTTACTGCTTCTCTGTGACTTTTTAATAGAAACAAGAGAGAATACCATAAGACTGAGACATACATCACATGATGTGTCTTGTTGCCCAAATTTTGGGAAGGTCTACAAGAAGCCACTTAAAAATTAAATTATTGTGAATACATGGCCACCTTTCCATGCTAAACTCCTTTGAATTGAGTTAAAAAAAATAGCCTCAGTAAGGCACATCAAATTGAACCCCCAATGTCTTCATCTTCTGGTTAAGCTCTCATGATAAAAATGTGAAATATCAAAATTACCGGTCATCCACTACAGTTAGAATGAAGCTTGTGATTTGGCAAAGCAACAAAAACAAAGTGGATTACTCTGAGTAATGTCTTTTTGTTCTACTTGTTGCCTGTGGCATTGTTTCCTTCCAACCGTAGTGTATTACTGAAATTACAAAGTGGCTTAATTATTAATATACCTCGACAAACATGTAGTCATTCTCAAAAAGCTTGTCCAGATGAAAAGACGTTAAGTTACATTAATAAACTCATTTGCATGTATCACATTTTCCGGCAAGAATTTGAACTTAATCTGCAAAAATACAACACATTATACACAATATATAAATGCAATGTACTTTGGTATTTTGAATTGAAATTCCTGCAAGAAAATTTAAAATCTGATATATGCAAATGAGTTATTTAGGACTAAACATCTTTTCATCTGGACAACCTTTTTGAGAATGACTGTACCTCCAGTTTGAAATTTTGATAATCATTTCTTCATAAAACCAAAAGCTGAAAGATTTAATATTCATGATTGGGGATGTTTACTTTTTGAGTGATAAGCATTTGAGGAGTTTGCAACTTAGATTTAAATCCTGAAAAAAGTGCAATAAAACATTCACCATACCATGTATTATAGCATATAATATCGAAAGGTTTAACAGAGGGAAAACTAGTGAGAATTATGATGAATACATTTAAATAATTCTTTGGGTCAACTTCCACTTTAATTTTCAGATTTCAAATTCTTAAATATCAGTAAGGGTGTCTCCATCAAGAATTGTTAAAGGATAAAGCTTTTTCAAAGATCCAACATTAATTTTGTTTTATTTGATTTAGTTGTTATGTCAGCATTTACCCCAATAATATCGGTGATATTTATCCATCGCAGCGGAGTTAATAAGCTGGAGTTTAAGTAATTGGTATTATTAATCAGTTTTCTTTAATGGTTTTAAAATCTTTACAGTTATGTTGAATTGTTGGACAGTTCCATTGTACATTTAGCCGTTGTTATCAGATTAATTCATTCATAAGTAAGAAAAGAAAAGAAAATACATGAAGTTTGCAAATTCATATAAAAAATTGCCTGATATTCATAAACAGCCAGAATTTTCTCTGCTTTATATAGAGTTTTATCTTGGCAATTTTTGCAGACATTTGATAAGTATTACAGGGATAAAGCAGAATCTAAGACACTCCACATGAATAACATTAGCATCACAATAGGCACCACTCTCTCTTAAGTCCTTAAAATATTTAATCCACCAGCAGTCCATGCATCCCCTACGTAACTGACTCCACCAGGCTTCTATTCTCTGATTTGAAACAGATTTTCCGTATATAAAGCTTTTTTCGCCGGCAAATGAATTCATCTGAGAAAGCGTTGAATCGCTGCAACATTTACATTTTCTGTCCCACAGTCGGCACGGACTATACGAGGTACACCTTTTACTTGCTCAATACAATCAACAAAGTATTTTGCCACAACAGTAGGGTCGTTGTTGGTATTACCAACTTCAAGCCAAAGTATTCGCCTTGAATATCCATATCAATACAGCCATGTATACTAATGCCAAACGGCTTTAATTTATCATAGCCGTCCATGTGCCAAATAAAATTTGGTCCTCGGCTATGATATCTTCTTCTCTGTAGTCTTAATGCCTTAGCCGCCTTTCTGTGCCGGCAGGGTCAATAATTCGGACCCAATAATTCTCAGGGCATGACGAACGGTTTCTTTGCTAACTACCAGATTATGGTTATTTCTAAGTCTTGACCACATGTTTCGGTAACCCACATTGCTTCCACTTCCTTGCAATTCATCCTGTATGAAGGACATTACTTGCATTACATCGCTGACATTTTTTCGTCTAGTGAGACTTCTCTTAGCTAGAATTAGAATTCTTTTCAACTGACGAAGACTCAGTACAACTCCACGACATGAAACTAAGAGTGCTAAGATTTCCACCTGACTGAAACCTAAATGGAAATATTCTTCAATAACATCATTACGAGTTGCTATGCCATCCCTAACGGCAGGAGTATAAAATTCAAGAACACTTTCTGACAGATTTATACAGAGTAAAACGAGCCGGAACATATCTCCATCTCCTTGCAAAGTTACTGATATCAGCGGCAGTACTTTATAACGCATGCGCGGTAAAAAAGAAAGTGGAGTAAAGTGGCAGTAAAAGTGGCAGTAAAAGTGGCAGTAAAAGTGGCAGTAAAAGTGGCAGTAAAAGTGGCAGTAAAAGTGGCAGTAAAAGTGGCAGCAAAAGTGGCAGCAAAAGGGGCAGCAAAAGTGGCAGCAAAAGTGGCAGCAAAAGTGGCAACAAAAGTGGCAACAAAAGTGGCAGTAAAAAGAAATGTGTGTGATGGCCCTTAACGGGCTCCGTAAAAAGAAGCGGATACTGAAATGCCCTCAATTCCACGCAGGTGCAAAAGACAAAAACATCGCAACAATGTTGAAGCAGAACAGCCAGACGTCTACTATAGAAGGGTACTGACGATCCCTTCCTTTTTGGATCATCTCATGCAAGAGCTGGAGGACAGATTCTCTACTAACGCCAAGGTGGCAGCTCTTGGGCTTTGCCTAGTCCCCAGTGTCATCTTCCGGAAAGACGACTGGCTTGGTAGAGCCAAGGAGCTTACCTCACTCTACCAGAATGACCTGCCTTCGCCGCTCACCTTAACAACGGAGTTTCATTGTTGGAAAAGGAAATTCAGTGGTTGCGACTCCAATGATCTACCCAATAGCCCATCAGTGCTTTAAATTACTGCGATAATAGGCTCTTTCCCAACGTATTTACATTGTTCCAGATACTTGCCACAATTGCCCTATCGCATAATGACGTCACACCAAAACATTCTATTGTTTTGACGCTAAGGATTATGGTCGCCAGAGGGGATCAGAGTAATTGCATATCAAATAAAATGCAGATGAGCAATCACTGATACATGATATATATCAAAACTCGATACACTGAAGTTCTTCTTCGAAAAGGAATATTAATAGGTCCCAATTTCCACTGTTTCTGAGCATCTATCCCCAATGTAAACAAACTGTGACGTCATTATGCGATAGGGCAATTCCAGTCACAAGTTGTGAGTCCGAGAGGACATTCTCGGCATTAAGGCGAATAAAGCCCTTTTTGAGAACAACCATGAAAGAGAACAGACTTAATGGGCTCAGTATGCTTCACATTCATCGAAACATTCCAATAGACTTGCATAATGAGGCCGTTGAACGTTTTGTGCAAGAAAGCAGCCAAGAAAGCTTTTGTTATATAATTAAATACGCAACATGTACAATGTAAGTATACTGACGAGAGAACTTTGCAGTGTCATTTTTCTTGAAGTGGAATAGACGACACTTTTAAACATTCTGTAAATGGTATCATAACCTTGAGGTCTGTATGGGAAAATATCAGACCGAGGTCTTGACAGTACGGACCGAGCGCAGCGAGACCGAGGTCTGATATTTTCCCATACACTGACCGTGCAAACAAGGTTAATAACTTATTTATTATATGGCTTTGAGAAGTCCCACTAAAACAATTGCCAAACGCAAACTTTTCTTTTCATCCGGCGGTCCTGATAGGAAATTATCTAGCCATATAATAATTAGTTATATATTATGGGTGGCATGGTTGGCCGAGCGGTTAGAGTGCTGGCCTTTCACCGCTATGGTCCGGGTTCGAGTCCCAGCTCGAGCGCCTAGATCATATGTGAATTGAGTTTGTTTGATGTGTTGTTCTCTACCATGCCACGAGAGTTTTTTCTCTGGGTTCTCCGGTTTTTCCCTCCCTCGGCAAAAATCAACATGTGAGTCGAGTGCCGGATTATTTGCACCACGCGCGACTGTAGGCCGCTTTCAGCTAGAGATCACGTGACCTTATCTCCCCTAAATCAAGCAGCATCATTAAAATGAATTCTAGAAATGAAAAGAGCACCTCGAAATTAGTAAAAAGTATAAATCTTCAGGTCATGAGATGTCATACAAGTATAATGACGGCTTGTTCAAGTTCTCATGTGTTCTTAAGATTCGTTTGGAAAAAAAGCACTGGAGAGCATGCTTGCTCTCTAGTCCATTTTTCCAAACAATACAAATCTTAAGAAATTATCTAACATTATGTTTGCTGTCATCTTTCATGTTGTTTCTTTATTGAGCTAAAACTTTGAACTTTTACTAATTTCGAGGTACTCTCTCCATTTCTGGATTTCAACTAGCTGCTTGATTGAGGGGAGATAAGGTCACGTGACCTCTAGCTGCAAAGGACCTATAGGCCATTTGCACGCGTACGATGGCGTCATTTTACTACAACTACCAGAATGCTCTACGAATTTTCTTTCTTATTCAGATTTTTATTCCCTTTTGACAATAGTCGAACAATAGGCACTAATTACTTTACAAAAGAAAGTGGGCAAAGCATTCTGGTAGTTGTAGTATCATGCAAATGGCCTATTGAGCGTTATTTCCCACGGGAATGTTTGCTCAGAATGTTCTGCATTACCACGCTTTCTAATTCGCCTATTTAAGAGTTAATTTTCTCCATTTCGGGGCATTTCGACAAAGTCTCCATCAGGCCTCTTCAAAGATTTCTTCTCTTGTTTTTTTTCCTGGCGTCGCCAAAGCAACCTACCTTTCAACCCTTTAACACAATAGAAGCAGTGCTCGCGCCTTGCTTCGTTGTTATTTTTAAAATTGTATACGTCATCTTTTGGCATTTTTAGTTCTGGTAATCTCTAGTAAGCGTTAGTCTTTTTGTGGTTACAGGCTTGGTTACAAGCCGTAACCTCTATGTCATCGAGTGTGTAAGCGTACGTGTGCACGTACGTGTGTGTAATTCGGATTTCCCGAAGTTAGCCCGAAATCAATAGGCGGAAAATATACGAACTTGACGCGAGACTTTCTTGACTTTTTTTTAGTCAATTATCACTTTTAAAATATGATCTATTTATCAATATCTTCCATTTATAGCAAATTATTTCATTATATCAATTTGAGTAAAAGATTTTCCAAAGTTTTTCGGTATACATGGCGTTCTATGGCGTTCTATGCCGTCTACGAAGGCATTCGGAATGTAACATGAAACCCAAGTTTGGGCAAAACCGCTGACATTTTACTGCAGTCCTACTTTTCCATGTGCTCTGTTCATTGTGGAAGGAAAGTTCGGTAAGTAAATAATGATTGCTCTTTGTTTTTCCCTTATAACCAGGCACAGCTTTCAGCAAATGTGCCAGAAGTTTGTTTTTAAGGAATCTTTCAGAGCTTTGGGTAGTTTACGAAAGGTTTTGACAGCAAAAACGATCGTCAAAACACGGTGTTTGTTCGACAACAACAGCAGAGGAGCTAGTACGTCCCTCGATCCAGCTAATTCCACGACTAGGAAAGATCATGATGACGATTTGATGCCTCAAAGCTCTTTGGAAGAGCTCAATAATTCCTCTTTGAGGAACATGAATGTCCTTCGGGACACGAATAATGTCCTTCGGGACACGAATAATGTCCTTCGGGACACGAATAATGTCCTTCGGGACACGAATTATGTCCTTCGGGACACGAGTTATGTCCTTCGGGACACAAATTATGTCCTTCGGGACACAAATTACGTCTTTCGGGACACAAAAGTTGTTGATTTTAAAGACAAAAGCTCCTGCAATGATGAACTAGTCAAACAAACACCTGTGTTTCATAGCTTGAAAGATATTGGTATAAAAACATCAGTGAAAGCTGTGTTTGGTTCATTTGATGACCAGGTAGTTAATGGTCATATAAAATCTAGCAGATTATCTAGAATTCAAGTGAGTATTAAGTCAGTGCAATCTATTCATGTCAAAAATGGTTTTAGAGTAGGTTCAATTAGATTTAGAAGTAGAGAGCCATCAAGAATATCTTTACGAAAATTTTTTCGTCATCTGAAAAATAGAAAATTGAGAAAATTACGTAAAAATACTTTAAAGAAGTTGACACCTGTTTCATCTACTGTCTATGATATTGTAAATTATTACAAATGGTGGAATATGAGATATACTAAGCAACAAGATAGTTTTTACAGTAGATATTTTGCACAAACTAAAAGCTCTAGTGTTGTCTTTGATAAATCACAAATAAATATTATATTATCAGGAGATGTAGAATTAAACCCAGGTCCTGTTTCAAATAACAGCTCCTTAGCATTGTTATCGAATACTAGTGCTGATTTTTTATTGAATTACAGACTATATAGACATGGATTAAGACCATTAGATGTAGGTGGTGGAGGTGATTGCTTTTTTAAATCAGTGTCACATCAGTTATATGGTGACTCAAGTCACCACTTATCAGTAAGAGCAAGAGCTATACAGTATTTACAAGACAATCCTGAACGATTCATAGAAAGTATACTTGATAGATCATGGTCACAATATTTACATAGTATGTCTATGCAAGGAACATGGGCAGATCACATAGTAATACAGGCTGTAGCAGATTCATTGAATTTAAATATTCACATTGTAGAATCTAACGAACAGTTCTTAGAAGTTACAGTGGTGCAAGCTATTAATCAAGCAGTACAAAATCTTAGGTCTATTTATTTAGGTCATGTCGATGAGATGCATTATGTGTCAACATTGCCAATTTTAAGTCAAATTGATGATCAAAGTCAAAATGACATGTCAAATGAACTTTCTGGCAAATCTATCAAAGGTGTTTATAAAAGAAAATGTTGTGATAGTAAATCAATCAAACAAAACTGTCAAAAATCTATGAGCTCAGAAGAGAAAAAAGCAAAGAATGATTATATGAAGGGCTATAGAGCATCTAAAGCATCAGAGGAAGAGAAATCAAAAAGGAATGCTTATGTGCGAACTAAAAGAGCATCTAAAGCTTCAGCAGTACAAAGAGCAAACAGGAATGCTTATGATCGAGCTAAAAGAGCATCTAATGCTTCAGCAGAACAAAGAGCAAAGAGGAATGCTTATGATCGAGCTAAAAGAGCATCTAATGCTTCAGCAGAACAAAGAGCACAGAGAAATGCTTATGTTCAAGCTAAAAGAGCATCTAATGCTTCAGCAGAACAAAGAGCAAAGAGGAATGCTTATGATCGAGCTAAAAGAGCATCTAATCCTTCAGCAGAACAAAGAGCAAAGAGGAATGTTTATGATCGAGCTAAAAGAGCATCTAAAGCTTCAGCAGAAACAAGAGCCAAAGCAAATGATTATATGAAAAGTTACAGAGCACAGAGAAAAAACATTGGATTTTACATTTGCAAGTTTCATGATATAGTATCTCAAGGCCCATTGTATATTTGTACATGTTGTGATCAGCTGTGGTATAAACATAGTGTACTTCAGACAAGTAAACTAAGAGAACAGAATCCTGAAATTCATAAATATCTCACTGGTAAAACAAGTGTCAATGATAGTGAATGGATCTGTAGAACATGTCATGACTATTTAAGTAAAAACAAAGTTCCACCCTGTGCTGTAGTTAATGGTATGGGATTTCCACAAAAACCTGAATTTTTTGATCTGAATGAATTGGAATGTAGATTATTAGCACCACGAATTGCTTTTCAAAAACTCATACAAGCTCCTAGAGGAAAGCAGTTTAAAATACATGGTAATATTGTAAATGTACCAGCAGATGTTGGCAATACTGTTAGTATGTTACCACGGTTACCAAATGAGACTGCTACTATTAAAGTAAATTTAAAAAGACGACTTCAGTATAAAAGTAGTGCATTATCATTAACTGTAAGACCATATAAAGTTATTGAAGCTGCTATTTGGCTTATCAACAATAGTGATCTCTACAAAGATGAAGGAATTGTACTGAATGAAGATTGGTTAAATAGGTACAATGAACATTTAGCTGTACATACAGAAGACATTGAACAAAGTGTACCCTCAAATGATAATCACGAAAACAATTTAGAATCAACTCAAAATGAAAATGAACATGATAATGATGATGATTGGACTGAAGAGGAAGCTGAAATTCCTGCGGGTGTCACTGATACTTTGCTTACACCACCAGATTTTGTAGATGACAATGAACGACAATGTATTCTTAATTTAGCACCAGCTGAGGGTAATAGACCACTAAGTGTATTTAGAGATGAATATTCTGAAGAGCTAGCATATCCAGGAATATTTCTTGGACAAAAAAGACCTGACTACAAACAACGTTTGGTTAAAGTCCATTACAGTGATATCTGTAAATCAGAACTCAGAATGTCAGACAGAAGAGCTTCAATGAATGTTGAAAATATTTTTTATAAAGCAAAGAAACTTCAGATGAAAATTCTTTTGGGAAAATCGCAGGTTGCTCTCAGAAAATGCCACAATAATGATAAGTCATTGAAAGCCAGTGATTTAAAGCAAGATGGAGGGCTAGAAAAATTAGTACATCATGATGAAGGATATAAGTTCTTGAGAGCTTTAAGGGGATCACCTCCATATTTTGAAAAGGCCAAGAGAGATTTGTTT